>JBBPMC010000311.1:0-26612 GCA_038090115.1 Strobilomyces echinocephalus | reverse complement strand
TCTTTGAGTCCGTAACTGGAGCACATGTGACACTGGTAGCGATTCACAGATGCATGAAGCCCGACGTGCTTTGCGCGTTTGAGATCGGAGCAGGAAAGAGGATGATCAAAACTCTTTCGGATTAGCATTTCTTGCCTGGGTGATCACGAAGAACTAGGACATTCCGATCGTCGATAGTGTATATCGACACTGAACTTCCCCCGCAGACGTCGGTGACGCTGGGGTTCTGTCCTCCGGGTCGCGCTTATCCGACCGAAGGCCATCGTTGCATCCGAGACCGATGCGCAGACGCTCGATGTTCGTGCAGTGGCACCGAACGACTGCCAGCGTCACGGAACGGGTCGGGCGCAGGGCCTTCTTCCATGCGTTATTGCGAGCGGGGACGGTAACGTCACGGTCGGTCTTTGCCCCTTTCACAACCGTCGAAACGACCCTGATTTGGCCATGAAGGTCATGACTAAGGTGAAAAAAAAGGACGCTGACTCGTCGACGAATCGTTTCGAGCGAAATGCATCGAGAGGGTAGAGTTGCCACATAGCGCCGCCGCGTCACTTGCCATCTCAAGAACCTTGGAACATTCCTCGCTGAAGAGCACTTGGCTGTCTTGGCTCCCCGACTACATCAGCGACGACTTGACCGATCTGGCCAATGTTGGGCTGCTTTCGTGCAAGATTTCCCAGCCCGACGATACCGTGCTCACGGTCATGGAAGACCCCTGATCCTTGACCCGCAATGGCGGACTGACTAAGCTCGCAAGATTATGGAGGTGAGTCTCAGGGTACACTCCCTAGACCGTCATCGCCAACTTTATGACTTCCAAGAATGTATAAAGGACAACCCAGAGGAGAGGGTAGTCATCGCAGCCATGTCCGCGGACGAAGATGTGGTGTATGATACGCAAGGCAAGGTTCAGTGGCACGCTAGCCATACCCTTCAAAAACGAGAACCTGCTCGCGGAGCACACAATCCCCGGATAGGCAAATGACGGTGCTGCCACACCGACCCGTCGCGAACAGCCGATCTGATATCGCCCTTGACAGATGTGCTCGCCACCGTGTCCGATCTCATTGTCGTGCTCGATGCCCAGAGCGACTCTGTGCTGGGCGCCGCAGTACATGTATGGGTTTAGGGTGTTGGTCATCGGGATAAGCGCTGCGCCTCGGTAGACTGGCACCCTGAGGGGCCTCGCCTGGGAACCGAGTTCTTTCGGCTCTCGACGCTCAACTTCTGAATTACTTACCGGACCACACAGTTTCCCTGAGATCCAGTAGTACACGCTACTCGGGATGTACCGTAAGCCGCGATCGGTCACGAGCATGCGCGAGACAAAAGTGTGGATCTGGGGCGTTCTTGAGGGTCGAAGAACGCGATGTACTGCATTGAGGCCATCGTCTGTCATCCATGCCAAGTTATTTGCATCTCCGTTCGAGAACAACGCCTTGTACCGGGTAGTGGTGCCTCGCCTTCTCCGAGTCCGATGAATGATCCTTTTAGTCGTTTATTTCTTTTTCGCATGGAGGAAGCTTCGTACCACGAGGTTCGGTCGGCCTGAACCCTTTTCCCCACACGGAATTCGTTTCGGACATGTCACCGTTCCGTCGGGGCGGCTCAAGAATAGCGACTCGGTCGACCCGGCCAAGTGTCGTGATGACGGTCTCCGAGCGTCAACGGGAGAGTAAACCTCCGCGTTCGGATCAAGTCCAGGTGATGACCAACGCGCCGTCACGGTGACGCGGAAGGAAGCTGCCAGCTTATCATCAGTACGTTTCGCGTTATCGCCCTCATTCCATCCCGAGGAGATCACCACGTACGCCACCTCCCCCAGCCATCTTTCCCACTCGTCCACCGTCGTCGCCACCGGTCACCTCGTCGAAAACCGGTCAACTGCGCGGTGGCGGATCGATCGAACAACAGGGTGTGATCGACCAAACCATTGGTAAAACGCCCTCTGGGCGCGCTGTGGCACGACGTGCGTGCCCTGTACCACTGACATGGGCTGCAGCGCGGTCACCAAGAGGCGCTACACCACGTCCATCTGAGTGAGACGTCCGAGGGCCATGGGTGGCGTCTTGGGCGTCCGCCACGCTTGGCAGCACCCCAGTGCCACTCGTCAGTCCTTGCTTCGACGGGGTCTTAGGTCCAGACTCCCGGGAAAATCGCATGACGTGGCAGATCGTTATCATTTCCACGGCTGGATTCGTACTACGCCCAGCGACGCGTCGTAAGTACATGAAAGGGGGGTCGTAGATCGTCAAGAGGTCGGGGATGCCGACCGACTATCAATGACGTGTAGCAGGATTGATAAATTAGGGTCTACGCGGTCGATCCGGGAAGAGTGCCCGCCCCCAACGCAGGCGTCTCTCCCCGGCTCTGCGCGCCGCGAGGAAGTAAAGGGCTGAATGGGGGGAGTCGTATCAGCCGCCCCCATGCTCGAGTCTACCGCATGTCGCATGCAAATGACGGAAAAAATAATGGAAGAAGTTGTGCGAACAAAATCTCTGCGGAAAGTGTGACATGAGCCCGAGCACTAGTTCTACTTCCGAAAATAATGTATATATGCCAAAAAAAAAAAAAGAGAAAAAGGACGTTGGCGCTGTCAAAGCGTCGACGCAGGTCAGACCTTGTTGTCCGAGGCCTGCCGTTGCGCCGCTATCCGTTTTCGCTTCCAGGCAGGGACAAAGTCCACGTCCCGAAGCCCGAGCACCGCGACGGCGTACACGACGCCGAAACAGACTGCGGGTATCGTCCCGAGGTGGTACGCCTTCACGAGGGCGTCGAGGATCTGACTTTCGTACTGGGGGTACTGCGCGTGATCGTCCGCGAGGCCCAGGCCCTGGTGAACCAGCGACGCGGGGAGCCGTCCCCGGAGCGATTGCGTGAAGCTAGTCTCGTACACCGCCGTGAGGAGTGCCGTCGCGAATGTGCCGCCGAGTGTACGGAGGAAGGAGAGGAAGCCACTGATGCCGGCGATTTGGTGTGGCTTGACGGACATAGGTCCGACCACGAGCGAAGGTTGGTAGAGAAGTCCGGACGCGACGCCGGTGAACATAGAGAATCCGATGGTACGGGTAATGGGCGTGTGTCGCCCCACGTCGAACATCAAGGCGCTTCCGAACGCGTACAGGAGTCCGCCGACGACGCCCAAGAGTCGCACGCGACCAGTCAACGACAGGATATTGGCACCGAGGACGGATGAAGCCCCGAGGGTTAGGATCAACCCGAACATTTGGATCCCGGACATCACCAGGCTGGAACTTTTAACGTCGATGAAGTAACGCGGAAGGAAGAAGACAGATCCAAAGTATCCCGCGCCGGTGAGGAAATTGATGAGACAAGCTATGGGAATATTCGGTATCCGAAACAGGTTGATGTCGACGACGGGATGCTCGGCCACTTTGAGCTCATAGTAGACGAAAACGGGAATGAGACACGTCCCGAAGACGAAGAGTAATATGATAGGGGCGGACTAGCGAAAACAGTCATGAGTGCACGACCCTTGGGTACGAGAGACTTACGTTCCATGGAAACATTTTGTTACCCATCTCGACCGCAATGCAGATCATGCTGGATATCGCGACAGCCAGCACGCAACCAACATAGTCCACTTCTCGCAATTGCGCGAGGAGACCGACGCGCTGTTCTCTGTGCGGAACAGGATAGCGAAGGCTTATTGACCCGATGACCAAAGTCACGCCAATGAGCATCAGAGTTATCCAAAATAACCACCTCCAGTTGATGTCGACGGATATGACTGCTCCCAGGACTGGCCCTATGGCCAATCCAACAGCGGAGGCGAGATTGAAGAACCCAAGCCACAGTCCTCGTGAGTCCGCCGTGGTCAAATCCAAAACAATGATCACTCCGACAGATTGTCTCCCCGCAGCGCCGATACCCTGAAGGAGACGCGCCAAAACCAAGGAATTCATAGACTGGGACCATGCGGTCAAACGGTACTTCGCGACGAAAATTCACGAGAGTACCCACCGTGGCCAACCCACACCACAGCGTCCCAACTCCAAAAATAAGCATTGTTCCGAGCACAACCTGAGCGCGACCAAAAATGTCGCTAAACTTTCCAAGTAGCGTTTGCGTGACAGTGAAGCCCAAGAGATATGCCGTCGCGAGCCAATTCTGGTTGGCGAGATCATTGAATTCGGCACTGATGACGTGCATGGCGGTCGTCGACGTCGTTTCATTGAGGTAAGCGGTGAAGTTACCGATCCACAAACTGGCCATAATCAAGAAGAATTGAAGACGAGAAACAACGACGGCGGGCTGTTGATTTTGAGGGACTTCTTGCTGGGTGCTCTTGGAGCAAGCTCCGGGGTGTGGAGACGGTGAGGGGGCGGGGCAAGCGACCACGGTCTTCTCCTCGTTGAGTGCCTCTACGCTGTTGTTCGTGGTCGCGCATCGCGAGAGTGTGTGAGTCGTGGAGGTACTCATGAGGGACGAGAGCATGAAGAGTGAGGGAAAACTAGAGTATAAGAATCTCTGGATTGACCATCAACGCATGGGCCAGCGTAGGCACTCTTGGACCAGGGGAGGTCGGAGCGAGCGGATTTTTGGATAAGACCCGGGGACACGACGGTCCAAGTGGAGAGGAAGGATAACGGGAGAGACAACAGGAGCACGTACGTCCCGATCAACTTGAAGAAGATTCATACATATAAGCATAGGTACAGGAAAACGTACACCAGGATCCGCGGGGGGTCCTGGGACAATTCTCGATCCACTGTGCGGGGAACTAGACCACACGGCTCGCAGGATGAATCTGCTAGCTGACGAGATTGAAAAGGGTGTCTTCGAAAGAGAAGACGGAGACAGTTCTGGATGTATGACTGCGGGAATCGTTGGAAAAGGAAACTGAGCGAGAGGAAGCCCGAAGGCAGACGTGGACGGAGGGGTGCCTACGCAACCGAATAGCCCAATACTCGAAATAACACGTTGAAATGAACGGTCCGCGGAAATCACTGCGCCATTTGCGGACCTTTTGGGTGAGATCTGGCAAGGCGAGATGAGGACGCACGTATGGCAGCTGCGCGCTTTGAGTCATGGGCCCAGGAGACGTTCCAAGCCAATATAGCAGTGGGCCGGTCAGCACCACCACCGCCGTGTTTCCTGCTGATCGTTCGCGGTCAACCTACCAATGGTTCGGTAAATAGAGGTGGAGTCGACTCCCGCGACTGCAGTGGCTCCGCATCGAAGGTGGTTGCTATCCATTGCGTTGGCTTCGGCGTCTCGACTTCTGCGTTACTCTCTTGGTCGCGATTCCCCGCTTCGGCCGACCCAGAGCCTCCCATCGCGCGAGAATGCCCGAACCTTGCGGTCGTGCTATCAAAACGTGTCCAGCCGAGAACTGCGTTGCGCGACGCACACCTCAAAGCGACGAACAGAGCTGGACGACTGCCATTCCCTCTCGTCGTGCCGCGGAGGGGTTGCACATGGGACCGTGTCCGACCGTGAGACCGAGCCAACCTCGCATCTGAGCATGCCTGCATATTTACGACACACCCTCTCTCTGCCTCACGTCTCTGGCCTTACCCCGATCCCTCCGTCGCCCTTTCCCCACTGGTGGATTCGCCAGGGTATTTCCGTTCGTTTCCACATACTGACAGAGCGGTGCACAACACAACCACTCTCCAACTTGAACCTACGCCCGGCGACCACGATAAAGACATCTATTATCAAACCTCGGCCTGGACCCATTCGACAACTGCGGCCGCCGTGAAGACATAGCAACGAGCCTTGTCCGCGGCGTGGTCCTCCTCGCCGACCCTGCATACTGTCGCGATCGGTCACGGTATTATTCTTGGTGACACTACCCCAGACATCACGGCCCTGATCTACGCTACTACTGAGTTATTGGCAGGATGCTATCGGCTACCTGGGACAGCATTTGGCCTGATCAAGGATTCGGAGTACATCCTTTGTCGTGTGTGGCTCCAAGCGAGGCGTGCCCCTGTCCGTTGGTTACAAGATCGGATATCGAGCACTCAGGAGGCAAGAATGCCCCAGGAAGGATACTCATCCTACAGGTTGTGAACTCTAACTTCATCCCAGGTGAACGCTTTACGCGCAATCACGTACACATGGCCTGGCGTCCGACTTTCTCAAGCGTCCGAATGGAAGAATATCAATCCCGGCGAACCCTGGACCTACTTTACAGCTTCCGCCATAGCCTTTTTTTTTCTCTTTTCGTCGCTCACCAGCGTCAGGCGGTGCATGTGAATGTGCAACTTGGTCCACGCGTCCCGCACGTTCTCAACAACGGAGATGGCTGGGAATGGCTGGGATGACTGTCCACCTGGTGACGAAATTGATCTTGCCGTCATGTATCTTCTCTGTAATCCAAAGATAGCAGTCGCGGGTCTACTCCGAATTCTTTGAGATCAGTTCTCATCGATGCGTCCCTCAGTCGCAACGTGCACATCCGCCAAGGTTTCTGACGTCGCAGTCTTGACCCATCCGTGGTACGCTGGTCGCAAGGACGCCGTCATCTGATTAACGATGGGCCAACTGCCCAACTAATTCAGCGAGCGTGAGACGTCCCGGCCGGCCACCTACCCGGGACGAATAGAGATGAAATCCACATGCCAGCGCTCTGGCTAAAATGTGCCATTACCCTTGTCCAGGGGGCCAGTGAGCGTTGCAAGCTCCACGTGGAACACCGCTTAATGTGCGGCCCAAACCCAGTGTCCCAGCACTAGGCTTGTCTGTAAATGAAAGTGTTCCTGGATTTCTAGAAGCTCAAAGATGTACTTGCCCCTCAGGGACGCCGCTGTTTGACCTCCAGCCCCCTGTGTAGATGGTGTGAAATGCATTTTAAATGATCCTGCAAGCCATGCCACGAGCACTTTCGTTACGACAAGAGCAGAGCACATGGTCAAAGTCTGGTTCTATCAAAACGCCAGTTTACCAAGGGGTTCCTCGGAGGCTGGTGGCCGAAGTGAGCGAACCACCGTTCGTCAGCTACGTTTCGTTAGATTAGACAAGCAGTGCGATGAGATGGCTTCGAGATATCACACACCGCAGCAGTAATTTGTTGGTGTACGAGGCAGAGATCTGCGAAATAATCAGTGGGCCTTCAGGTGGGATGGCTTACCGTAATACAGTAACTTACGGTCGAGATACGACATCGCACCATTGTTCTGGTCTTCGACCAACATATCACTAAACTCTATCTCCATCCCGTCCATGTTCTGCCGGACCACGAGCATCTTTGGAACGCGTCCACGTTGACTATAGCGGCGACCGAGGATATATTGAACTTGTCGTGACAACCGAGTGTCCAGGATAGGGAGTTCCGTCTGCAAAAATAGATTTGAGGGTAATCATTCATCATGTCACCTCGAAACTGACCAATTGGCTCGGATCCAAAGCGACTATATCATCAACGCCGAACAGGTCGAGGAGTATCTGAGGTGATACGCTTGCACCGACCCAGAAGATCATAAACTCCTCATTGTCTATCAATCAATCGTGATTCGGTATCATCTCCAACGAACGAAGCTTCTTCAAAATACCTATAAGATAGACGCCATGGCCCTGCATGGACGTGTGGCTATCTCGCATAAGCGATGGCATGTACACTTGCCCAGTCGTAGGGCCTGGAAGTGCTGCGTATTCATCCAAGTTATGGAGAGCTAGAAGGCGGGGATAGAGGTGCTGCATCGTGTCACGGACGCTCATTGAAAGGATCTTCTTAACATAGTAGTTTCGAACGTCCGCGGAAACATTACGTCCTACACGCAATCATGAGCCGAGTTTCGCTCGGTGACCATGAAAACAAGCCTTTTAGGGGTTTGGACTTGGTGATTGCCAGAACGTAGAGTGGAAGCGCTCGGAAGGCTTCCGGTATTATCAACTACGAGCTGCATCAGATGTGCAGTGGAGTCAAAACTTGACCGCTCACTTGCGACTGCGTCGTAGCTGCTGCACAATTTCGCCTGTATCCAAGCAAGATAGATGAACATTTGTCAGTCAGCTCTTCTCTAATCTGTGCCATTCTTCGCGAAGACAAGCCAGTCATGGCTGTCCACAAGACCTCTCAACAAGCTGACACCAACACTGAAGTCGACGACTCACAATCTCGAGCGAAATGGCACACTACAGCGTCCATGTCGGCAAAGCGGAATACGTTGCCAGCCAACGAAACCACTTGTAGAGCGAGGTTGCATGTACGCACTCGTCGCTGGCCGTCGATGGACGTATATAAGACCGCGCACTGCAAATACGCGTATTGACGTTCGTCCAGTGTCTGAGAATGTCCGATCACTGCGGACACCGCCTTGTCGGAATCAAGAACACCAAGCGCCTGGTCGGTAGGTGAGCGTTCTTGAAAGTTCCCATAGTATTTCGATATCCGTAGGCCTTAGAAAAGGTAATGAAAACGTGAACTGGGTCGAGAACACAATAAATGTTACCGTGAGAACAACGAATTCGCAGCACGCAGCTGAATGCAGTGGTCCGAGTGACCAGCCTCCGAAGTTGAGAGGCCAGTACGATTTCATCACGTGTAGAATTGTACCGAGGATGGAAGAAGAGTTCTCCGCCCGTAGTAGAAGGAACGATGCCTGTGCATAACTGCCTCACTTTCTTCGAGCAGGAGATCGAAAACCATCGTACCGATTGAACCAACGTCAATGGTTTTAATCATCCCCAAAAACATACTGACGCCAATGCCCTCATCGGAGCATTCTTCGGCGATGTCGCGCCATGCCTGCACCCGAGGAAGAAAGAGGGTGCGTTCTTTGTCTGTTCCATAAACATTGCTCTCATCTATCAGTGGCTCCAAGGCACCGGGACCTATCGTGGGCATGGTGCACTGAAACGTGATAATATGCCCCCCTCGACCAGCCTGTCGGAGTATTATGAGGGCACCCTTAGAACATAAAGCTTAGTATTGCACACCAAAGAAGCAAGTCCGGCTACAAGAGCTCCACCGAGGCACGACTCTCTGATAACAGTTTGACCATTCCGTTCCACTAGAGAACCCAACAGGTTCTCGACCACTGCCCTACCGCGACGCATCAGGCGGAAGGGGATAACATGGATCTCAAAACGCACCTTGAATCCCATGGGTCAACAAAGAGTCCATCGTGCAAAGGTACAAAAATTTCTTCCAAGTCGCCCACTACAAGCTGATGTGCTTGAGGGAGATCTGCCTAGCAAATAGTTAGAGGTATTCGGCGCGCCATCCTGGGCATCCTTACAGACAGGTTGTAAAAGTGCAACGTTCCGTCAAAGGTGAGAATCCCGATTCTACATCCTTGTGGAAAGCAGGATTCGAAAGCTGATCCATCAGGAGTAATGCCTCCATATAAGATCTCCACAAGAACACTGCAAACAGACCGGAGGAAGCCCGACTCCACGGCAGTGACAGACACGTCCAAGGCGAACAGATAGTGTAACGGGACTGGCTTTCGGGGCGTCGACGGCGGTGGCTCGGGGTTGAAATAGGTTGGCACCAGCTTCGGCAGAGGCGGTGGTGCCCAATAGTCGTCGGATTCGACGACAAAGTCAACCGTACCCTTGTTCAACTCGGGGCGATTAGCATGGTCCAATCGCATGAAGTTGGAATCCAAGTTGCTGAAATATTCCTGAGAAACTAGGCTATTGTGCAGTCATGTGAAAAAAAGGCGATAAGAAAGGTGACGAACCTTCTGTTTCGTGAGAGCATAGATTACATTTCCACCTGCTACCACCCGCGACCCACGTACACCAAGGATTGATGTACCCTCTGCACTGGGCACACCGTGCAGGGCCACTCTGCCCGCAGTCGACCAGAGGGATAGGTTCTTCTCGAGGGTCAAGGTCTGCGAAGGGTTGCACCATTACGGCAAGGGGTATATCACATTCCCGGGCGAGTTGGGCGGAGTTGGGTAGGTTCCAGGTCGTGACGCGCATATGCTTGGGATTCGAGTTGCCTGCAACGCGAACGCGTCAGCTCTGACAAGAATCCGACACGTTGGCGGATTATGCAGATAAAGGAACGAGAAAACCAATGCCTCAACCAACGCCGTCCCAAAAGTACCTCACCTTGGTCAAAAGCAACGAAGTCTGTCGTGGAAAGTGGCGGATTGCTCCCCGGCAAAGTCATGAACATCTGCCTTTCCCATGTTTCCTTGTCTGCTTCAATGGGTTCTATGGGAGAGGGAATCTGGCTGGGGTCGATGCGGGCGCGCAGACCTGAAACTGTTGCTAAGTTCTCGAGAGGCTGATGGGAAGAATCTTGGCATGCCTCTGTACGGCTCCCCGGCGCTGTGCGGGGGCTGTGGTATGTGCTGGAATGGCATACGATCACGAACTGGGCAAGAATAGTCGGCGAGGAGGTATAATGGAATGCCCGCTCATTCGAATTGCGGATGCATGCGTACCACGTCGAGGTGCCTTACCAAATCGAGACTGGCGTCAACGCCTCAACGTTGCGCCCTCGCACCACAAGGGCGCAAAGGTTGGTGGATAAGCAAAGTCTGACCCGGTGACAATGGACTTCGGACTTCCCATTCCCACTAGCAGTTATCGCCAACCTAGACCGCAACCCGTGTACATATGGCACGTCCGTAAGTCATGTACTCTTTGGAAACGGCCTCCTACAAACGTGCGTTTGCTGCGTCTTCTTCCCACAAACTCCAAATGAGGCCCTGGTCTGAAGGAATACCAGATTTGACCACGTCTTCGTACGCCCTCTTCACGTTCTCTGCTCCACACACCCTGCGAATCGCAACTCCCCAAGTCCTGCTGTCCCGCATGAGCCCAAACCACGCTTGCTTTTGCATTCGTGTGATCTGCTCAAGGGAGAGCTGTCTCTTACGTATCGCAAGCCACTCTGGCGTGAAGAACTGCTCGAAGGTCGATGGGCTGCTCCGCGAAGAGAAGTCGTTCGTGGTCCACTTGTCCGCCGAGTCGCTCTTCGACGACGGCGACAAGTTCGTGAGGCCAAGTGCAATGGAACCAGCGACGTCCGACTTGGTATTCGAGAAATGCTTGCGTATCCTGGAGTTCAAGTTCTCGTTTCCCGCCACGTCGACGTAAATCCATTTTTGTAATGGTTCGTTCATCACCGTAGCGTTCTCGAATTCGTCGTACTCCAAGACATAATCGTAAAGACCGAGATTCTTCGTAAACGCCGAATTTTTCTTGGACGTAAGGCCAACGACCTGCCTACTGGAGCCGCTGTTTTCCGACGTGGTACTCCGCTTACGAATTAGGTATGCCAGGCAGAAGGCTGTCTTAGCCGAGGCAGATGAGATAAGGATTCTGGAAGCTCTTCCACGATATTGCGAGGTGTTGAACCAGTCTTCGCACCAGAAGGATGTCCAGAACAACGGGCGGTAAAGCATTGTAAGATCCTCCACGATAGGGGACGGATCGTACAGGGGATCCGTAGAGCACCGGGTGACTTGATTGTAGGGTCTTCTGTCTAGAAAACTATGAAAAAAACGAAACGAGATTCGTGTTAGGCAGGCAAATACCTTCGGGCAAATGAGGGCGCGAAACAACAAATGCATGTCGATTGACATCCGCGGGTGAAACCGGGAAGACGAGAAAACCCGTCGGTGCAAAGTAGCCATAAACTCGTTCGCCAGTGTGAATGATTGGGAGGGTTGAAGCAACGACAGTCCCGAACCCCCACACCGGGGTCACGCCATGGGTGCTTGGTGATACTCCGAAATCTGGGGCTTCTGGCGCATTGTGGAAATCGAAATATCTACATAAATACAGCTCGTCTCAGAGCATCCCCGCGCAGAACTCGAATCAAACATACCGGAAATGAGGAACCTCCCCGAGAGCTTGGTAGGTAATGTTATTGGCAGAGTAGCCAAAACGGTCAACCTTGATGAGCACGTGGTTCGCAGGCAGAACAACAGGAAGACGAGATTTAACTAAGACTGCTGTGCTGGGATCCTGCCCAGAGGATAGACGAGGATGGCAAATTGTCAGGTTGAGTTGGCTTTCCATCGTCGATTGATGTCACTCGAAAAGCTGCATTTTGGTTGTCAGGTGGATATTGTGCCGACTCGGAGTACTCGTCCGATTCAGATGTGACAGTCCTGTGCTAAGTGCATGTGCAGGCGTCCCTCCACAGATCAAAATTTCCGTCTTCCCGGGGTTGTCGCTCCACATCGTATCTTCCGTGAGGTCACCGGGCTAGTAATACGGAACCCAATATTTCGTACAACGCAGTTTGTTTTACTACAGTCCTGTCAGGACAGCGTGCCCCAAGTGTCCAGGCGACAAAAAATGCACTACTAGCGTACGTATGGCATGCGTCCGAGGGGGCAAAGAGGTCAAGAAGAACAATCTCGGTGGCCTTTGAATGTCACGTTGCAAGGGAATCATTCCAGACCTTGGTCAGCAGTCTCAACAGAGCACAGCAGGGCAATTAGAAAGCGGAAACTCCTCCCTGCGAGAGATGCATAAATGATGGGCGATAACGGTTTACCGAGTTTGCCACGCGAGAGAGTAGCTGGGTTGGAATCCGTCTTGGAGTGGTCCGCTGAAAGTCTAATATGGGGGCCTTTTAAACTCGTCGTTGATTGCCTGTGCTTCGGGATCAAACTCGTCGCCTTGCATAATTCTTCCCGCGGCATCGTACTCTGCGCCCGTACGATTAACAAGAGAACTCATCTAATGTATGCCGTCTGGTTGTTCAGCGGGCAGAATCATTATCCGAAAGAAAACCAACCTGTATGCGAACACTATCCCCTTTCTTCACGGAGATATGGTGAGTGGACGTCAAATTTGGGGGCTGGCGGAATGCCAAAGTTGACTGGCCAGTCGCACTACACGGTAGGGGTATCAGGAGAGCGAGACCCAGATATTCAATGATACAAACGTAAAGACCTCCGCGCTCAGCGAAGTAAAATTTGTCAATCTTCGGACGACACGACAAGCTACTATCTGATTCGGAGTTAACATGCACTGCAAAGAGGCGCTAGCCCGCTTACAGTTGACGCAATTGCGGCAGGAACATTCGCGATGATAGACATAACCGCATTCAAGTTAAGTAGCATGAAAATCTGGAAACAGTATAAATATTATCGAGCATCCCAGAACCAGGGTACTTACCGTCGCAAGTAAGTTTGCTAGGAATCTGTAAATGTAGATTCGTTAGTCTACTTGAAGGCCGACTTGTCCATATATGCTAGCTCACGCGATAAGAAAGTAGATCAGTCCATCACTGAATATAAGGTCGATGAGTTTCGACCGGCCATTTGCGGGGAACGCAAGTTTCCAGCCAGTCAGGCACAGGACGGTGAAGTCGAAAATCATGGAATATATAAACGAAATGGCGAGGATCTGGTTATCGGTATACGTGATAACACAGGCACCTTGGATCCAGGCGGCCTTGAGAAGAATCCCTAGGGTATAAGTGAATTTTGTCCGTGTCCGGCGTCGTATCTATCTACTCACCATGCAACAGGAATGACCAATGGACAAGGATAACTAAGATTAAGAAGGTCACGATATATTTATCTTGAGACCACACCGCCATCCTGGTCAAGGTAAACAACAGCTACAAAGGCACGATCGATCCACTCACGTTCTGATCGAGAGGTTAATACTCGCAAGTCCGACGGCAGCATTTCCAAACACTTGGTTAAACGTATACAAGCCTTGGCAGTCGATTTCCGTCCTGACGTTGAGGGCAACAGCGCTACGAGGAGCATCACGATCAGCAGCTCGCATGTCGAAGCGGACTCTATCTCACATCCCTATGAGCGCAAACAACAGACAGTACCGTCCAGCGAAATAAAACGTCTAGGAAAGACTTGTCAGCGAGGGGGCATGGTGTCGATGGTCAGCCCTACCAGTGGCCATCTGAACTTTTTCTTTCCAGAGAGGAACTGCCAATCGAAGTCCAGCGAGGTGACAAACTCCCATCTACATACGTCAAGGGGTGCATATATGAAGCGCTTTAAAGAGTGACCTACATGTAAAGACCCAAGAGAGCGTGCATAAAGTTATTGAAGGCGACTAACGATGGGGTGGTTAGTAGCAGGAGGCCGCAATGGATTCCGACCTACCACCGTCAGCCTTTAGCTCTGCCTGCGACTGCCAGTCGACCATCGGTGGTGTCGATCAAGGGGCAGTGAGGGTGGAGGGTTGAACCGGTGAATTGAGGGTCAAGTGGGTGGCTGATATGTGGAGAGTAATTCACGACACGCTTAAAAAGGTGTTCCATGTGTCCGTGACCTCGGCGATGGCGTTTGAATGGCTGTCGCCCCTTGCCAATCATTTTGTGCGATGCTCGTGTCCATTTTGGAAAGGGAGACTAACTGCCGCTCACGTATCCGTTCCATATATATCCCAGACATCGGGCGCTTCTTTCCTGCGCGAGCGTCGCTGAGCGTAGTTCGAGCGCTACCTTCCCAGAGTTCCCCGCCGCTAAGGCCTGTCGCGAACGTCAGAGAATTATGATTATTTCAGTCCTCACCGTCATAATAGATCGAGATACAATGTGCATATGGACTCGGACTCGGAATCCACTTCGTCCGGTCCGAGGAGAGTAGGCACAAACTTTTTTGAGAGCTGTGGTTCGAAGCCTTCTACAGGAGAAAGAATCCAAGGAACGTGTCAGTCTCTCGCCGCCCTTTCCATAATGCTAACTCACGTTTGCTACAGTACTATGGCCTGAAGTTCGAAGCTTTGAGAGCTATGAGCGACCCCGCCATTATCTCATTTCGGCGGCTCCACGGTAACATGTGACGCGTGACATTCCGACTGACCACATGGGACGGCCACCAAGTGAAACTAACTCCTTGTCCTGCATCATCGCACCAAATGTGTTCTTCCGCGGGTTGTCACTAGATTTTCTTGTCAACGGTTGCAAACTACCGAAGAAGATTTTTTGGAGGCTGAACGTAAAATCCGAACTTCGCCGCCGTTCCACTCCCAATTCTGGCCCTTCAATATCAGATCACCGTGCCTTCGTAGTTCAGCTGGAGTCCCTTGTCTAAGAGAGTTTGCATCCTTCAAAATCAATTCTTCGAACCATCACGGGATTCTTTCTTGATTCAACGCAAGCTCGCTTTCTTGTCCTATCTGATTCATTGTCATACAGAACGCTGTGCTTATACAGCGCT
Organism: Strobilomyces echinocephalus; assembly: GCA_038090115.1. Taxonomy (NCBI): domain Eukaryota; kingdom Fungi; phylum Basidiomycota; class Agaricomycetes; order Boletales; family Boletaceae; genus Strobilomyces; species Strobilomyces echinocephalus. The sequence goes on along the minus strand of JBBPMC010000311.1, from coordinate 11,523 downwards.
ATTCATCCCAGTCGATGCTTCGGTTTCTCGTTTGGAGACTGTAACACTATCCATGCCCACGACCTGTGATGGCTGAAGCGCTGACCTTTACCTTATCCAGTTGACCCACACATCGGTGGCTCTCTGAAGTAGGGCGATGCACCGACTATTTTCCTTCTATATCACAGGAACTTATCCTTACTCTGACTTGGCCTTTGTGGCAGCAAAGAAAGTGGACCTGTCAACATGACGGATTGGGTGGTGCAGTCGACATTCGCAGCGGGAATCAAGATCTGTATGAGAAATCTTACTCGATAAGGCGGCAATGGTACGGTGAGAACTGGATTTGGCTGACCGTGTCCTCCGGGGAGTCGAGATGGGAGACGTGGGCATGGGGGCGGGACTCCGAAGTTTCACACGTTAAACTCGATGCGGCGCGGCGCGGGGCCCATCAGATTCAGAAGGGCAGTAAGGAAGGTTCGTCCGAGTGATCGCGATGGGCCTCCGGACAACTAAGAGACATTTGCGCTGTACCATCTAGCAATTATGGCCGTTAGTTTCAGCCTGGTCTGAAGCCCATTGATTAGCGTCTGGCCACTGATTTCAATATGGTGAGCGAGATCTCAGCGTGGTTATATTAGATCGGAATCATCCTTAATCGGACACGGGTTTACTGTTTCACCTGCGTGCTGATGCCGTTAAGTAAGCCGCCCAGCACCAACATATTAGTATTAACGCCGCGCGTTCGGCTTCCTCGAATCGAGTGCCGGGTGTGTACACCCTTGACGGATACAGAAGTTTATCGAGGCTGAGGTCACCTTTAAATGATGCGGGTCTCATGGTAGATTTCTTCATTTTTGCACTCCTTCCTTATTTCGCGTGTCATTGCGGCCCAGCCATTTGTTCCCCTACGGACACCACCTCGGCTGTCCTGTCGAAATGACGAATTGGCAGTCATTCACCGAACTTTCAGCGGACCTAGGTGGGTCGGGAGCTCCCATCGATCCGATAGTAATGAACATTTTCTAGTGGTTTTCAACGGCCTGGTACACACCTTGCTGGGTCTATATGGGTAAGGCCAGACTGCTGAACGTCAAGACTTCGAATTGAGAGTACATGTACTGCCAGATGGGAGATCTTGCTCACTCTCGATTTCGATTGGGCTGTTATTTCCGGGAAAAGGAAATTCCGCTGGCCTCTGGCAAGTTTAGCAGCTTTCACAAAAAGGGTATGCGCATAACGACACCGTTGTAGATCTTCTACTTCGCTGGGCGGTACTTATTGTTGTTCGCCATGATCGGAATGTAAGAAAACGTGTTCCCGCTGTCGTGCATAATTGACTCGGGCACTGATAGACTGGTATCTATCGACACACCAGAGTGAGTCCGACACTCCTTCACTATCGGTCTTACCCAAAGAAAAACGCAGAAGGGTCAATTGCCAAGCCTTGTATGTTTTCAACCAGGTTCGCTGTCCTTCTCATGAAGCTTGGGAACTTAAAACTAACTTGTGATAAGCTTGCTGGCGACTCTGCAATCGGGTTGGCTAGTATTAATATTTCCCTTCGCACGCAAGTTTTTACTGTTATTCATCATATGTGCCACTTATTGGGCACAGTATGGCGATTTGGTCTCAGAACAACTGGATAGTGGGCCTCGTGCTCGTACTTATCCTTGGACACTGGTCGCTCATTTTGCAAGGTATGTAAAGGCAATTTCCCTCGAACGTGTACTAATCCCAGGCTAGGTGTTCTACTCAAGGTGATTTGGATCGAAGGCACTGGTTGTACGATCATCGAGAGTAACATGACCGTTCTCGCTGCCACCTTTATCTATTCTATGAGTTTCGGTTTTGTTGTTCTCTGCCTGACTGCATACAAGTTAGCCCGGACCGGACGCATCTCTGGCGCATCCGGAATTCATAGTAAACTGGTCCGTGTAATATTTTCTGATGGACTAGTTTACTTCATCCTTGCGTACGTTCTTCGCGTTCTCCCTGACCATGTGGGACTTACGCACGGGCAGTTTCTTGGCGAACCTGTTGGCTACGGTATTCATGATCACCAACCTAAATGCCGTCATGACTGTTATATTCAACGTCCCTGCGGCCATAGCTTCGACGGTACGTTCTCATGTGTCGTCGTCAGATGCATCAAATCTTCCCTCCCCCCGCCATAGATCGTGGCCTCGCGTGTAGTCCGTCGTCTCTATAACTTCAACCTAGTTGTACCTGAGTTATAGTGAACAATATGTTCTTTTTCCGTTTACCTGTCGTTCATTTCTGATACAGTCACTCCGACGAAAGGCCAGCAGGAGTGGACCGAGTGGTACTTGGGAGTCCATCCAGCTCTCACGCTCGGCCTATGAAAGAGGAGACGGCCATTCATGTGGAGGTATGTCAACGATAGCGGAGACGTCACTGTTAATTCAACGACTGCACCCACAGGTGGACACGCACCGTCTTGAACACATTCGTTGTCCGATATCCCACAGTGCACTGTGAAGCCTAGCGGCGGCGACTTCCTATCCAGCAACGATCACGAGGGTCATGCTAAGCTCCTCCGTGTGCTCTGAGCATTCAACGGTCGATGTATGTGACCTGTTCGCAATGTGCGTTCGGGAGTAGTGAACTTGGATGTACATATCTTGTTATGCGCTACATGTACCTAAAATCCCGGTCGTTTTTTTGAGCTTTACAATGTCGCTCCTTTCGTCTTGAATTACTTTGCTTGCAAGGTTTATATGCGTCCTGCCTAAAAGTTGGTATCTTGCCTGTGACGCGTCCATAACACGTGACCGTGACCATTTGTGACGTACGTGTGTCTGGACGCGTCCTGTCGTTGTTGGGCCGTTTCGCTTTCCCCTAATTTGGACGCGATGCCTCTCGTTCGCATCGAGCTGTCCAACTTCAAGTCATATCGGTGAGTCACCGTGTTCTAATGGTTACAAAGTACGACATATCTTTGCAGGGGTCACCAAGTGATCGGGCCATTCAAGAACTTTACCTCTATCATCGGTCCAAATGGTGCTGGAAAGTCAAATCTCATGGATGCCATTTCGTTCGTGCTCGGCGTGAAGAGTGCACAGCTTCGAAGCAGTCAGCTGAAGGACTTGGTTTATCGGGGGCGGCGCCTCGCGCGGGGTCCCATTGACGGCTCGGAGGCTACCCAGGATCATGACGACGCAGAAGGCGATAGCGACGAAGAGGAGGCCCAAGGAGATGGCACCGCAAAGAAAGCTTGGGTCCTCGCCGTGTACGAGGATGAGCTTAAGAAAGAATGGTTCTTCCAGCGCACGTGCGTCTCGCTCACCCCAGCCTCTGACTACGCATCTTACCTTCCCGTAGCATTTCTACCACTGGTGCATCCGAGTATCGTCTCAACGATAGAGTCGTGACGTATGCCGCATACAATACCGCCCTCGTCTCTCACAACATCCTGGTCAAAGCGAAGAATTTCCTCGTCTTCCAAGGAGATGTTGAAGCCGTCGCCTCTCAATCTCCACGTGAACTGACTCGTCTCATCGAGCAAATATCTGGTTCTCTTGAGCTGGCAGGAGACTACGAAAAGGCAAAGGAAGCACAAGAACGAGCCACCGAGAATGCTACGTTCAATTTTACAAAGAGGAGGGGTATCACTGGCGAAATACGACAGTATAAAGAGCAAAAGGGCGAAGCAGAACGTTTTGAGGGTCTCTGTCAAGAAAGAGTCCGTACTTTCGTGACAAATCAATTATCGCAGCTTATATGTGCTTCCTAGGACGATCTCATCTTGCGCCGGATCCTATACAAATTATTCCACATCGAAGAGGCCCTTGAAGCCAATGCCAGGGACATCCAGAAGAAGTCTCGGGCGCTTGCAGGATTGCGTACAGAGCAGCAAGAGCATGACAAGGCATTGGAGGATGCCCGTGCGGATCAAGCTAGAGCCCGTACAGCTGTTGTTCGGGAAGAAAAGAAAGTAAAGAAAGCGGAAAAGGCTGTCGAGTCCAAAGTTCGTGGAGATATGGCTTCGTTTTCAGCTCTTCGTGTTGAAACACTCGCATTAGGAGCCTGACCTTGTTGCAACCGACGAGAAGATTAAGCATTCTACCAGAAAGATGCAGAATGCTCAATCCACACGTGAACAAGTTGGAAAGGATGAGGAGCGTCAGGAAGCTAAGCTGAATAGCCTTCGCCGCGATCTTCAAACTGCGCGTAGGGCTGCAGATGAAGCTGCAGGTTCGCCTGTGTGCGTATTACAGGCCAACTGACTCATGATCACCCCGCCAGAGGCACACCGTCGAGCATCACAAGACAATACGGCTTTAAGCGAGGAGAGTCTTGCTGAGTATCGCGCTTTGTATGCTACCTCGTTTCTGTGAAGACGGCACCTCGTTTACCTTGGATCAAATTAGAAAAGCGCAAGCAAGTATACTGGCTGTCAGTGAACGCCAATCACTTGACACGCTCGAAAGAGAAGAAAAGACTGCGGCGCGTACTCTTGGCCAGCTCAGGACTCAGATGGAGGACACGGGAACCAAAAGGGACAAACTGACTGAAGATGCAAATGCCCAAGGAGAGAGGAAGATGGAGGTGACACGCCCAGCACCCATCATACTCTTTTTTTCTGATGGACTTTGTTAGCTCGAGCAAAAGCTCGCAACTCTGCAAGCTGATCTGACCCGGGTAAAACAGGAATATGACAATCAGCAAAGTGAACGGGCTCGTATAACGTATGTTTTTGCATGGCCACGTATTACTGCTTTCCTCGGAGTGGCGACTAAATTTTATTTCAGCCGGCTCGAAACCGAGGCGAATGAGAAGCTTACAGATGTCTACCAGCGTCTGCTCCAAGCAGGTATCGATAAAACCGAGACGGAGCGGGAAGTGAAGCTCAAGGAGACTCTTGCAAGCCTTCAACGAGTCTTCCCAGGTATGCCTTTGCGTAAAATCCAAGTATCTAGGCCATTCCAACTATATATCACAATGCAGGTGTCAGGGGGCGAGTGGTAGATCTATGTAAGCCCACGCAGCGCAAATATGAGACCGCCGTCTCTGTGGTCCTGGGTCGGAACATCGACGCAGTGGTTGTGGACGAAGAAAAGACAGCTATTGAATGTATAGAGGTTGGTTCTTTGTGCCGGCGCGCATCTATACCTGACTTATCCTGTCTTCAAGTACCTGCGCACGCAGCGAGCCGGGCAAGCGACATTTTTACCCCTCGATACAATATCCGCGAAGCCTGTCAATGACAAGTTCCGTTCCTTTGCGAAAGGGGCCCGACTTGCCGTCGATGTCATTCAATACGAACCTGCTGTCGAACGGGCCATGCACCACGTGTGTGGGAATGCTCTTGTATGTGATACGATGGAAGTAGCCAAGTATGTATGTTGGGAGAAGAGTCAAGAGGTTAAAGGTGGGTGGAGGACATCGAGAAGCGAGAGCACTCTGAATTTATGTTCGCTCCTTAGCCGTCACACTCGAAGGGACGATCATCCATAAAAGTGGCTTAATGACTGGTGGACGAAGTACGCATGGGTCTGGAAAGAAGTGGGAGGAAAAGGATGTACAAGGTCTGTTTTCGTTTATCCGCTCTCTAAGTGCCCGTTCACATAGGTTACGTCTAGGTCTCGTTCGCCTTAGAGATAACCTCTTGTCACAACTGCAGGAACTGAATCGCTCCAAGCCACGTGGTAAAGCGGATGAGAATGTCATCGCTGAGATAACGAGGCTAGAAAGCGCTATCACTGTAACTAAGGATGATTTGGTCCGTGTACTCACCTTTGCATTGTGCCGGTTTTTGATTGATGACTCAGAGCGCCTTTAAACTTCGCCATAATGGTACGAAAGATGAACTGAAGCATGTTGAACGAGAGCTCAAGAAGCTTGCACCCGAGCTTAAAAAGGTCTGCAAGCAAAACCTTACCTTTATCAGGGCCATTCACCTCCATATAGGCTCAAACTACACATGGTACGCTCACTTCGCGGATATCTACGCTCCAGTCAGTTATCGACGAGGCCGAGCATGACGTCTTCGCCAATTTCTGCATCAAAATTGGCGTTAGTCACATCCGGGAGTATGAAGAACGTCAGCTCAGAGTAGCTGAAGAGGAGAGTCAAGCACGAAATCGATTCGATCAACAGATCGCGCGTCTGACACACCAGTGAGGGGGTCTCTTGACGACGCAAACGTCTTGCTGATATCACTTCTTGCCTACAGAATTCAGTTTGAGGGAGAACAACTGCAGCTCACTCAGAACAGATTAGCGATGCTCAAGGAAACCCAAACAGACGAGGAAGCTAAGATCATCGAGTTGGAGGAGCAGAAACATCAAATCCAAGCCGAGATCGCATCGGGTCAGGAGACGACCGAAAACCTCCGGCAAGGCCTGCACGCACTCAATGAAGCTCTGGAAGAAAAAAACAAACTCGTGGAACAGGTTAAAAAGACGCATGCCCGCGCAGCCAAGGTGCTTGATCAGGCACTCAAGGAGATTGGATCTATGGTTCGTGGTTCTCTATACATGCTCTCCCCATCTAATGATTTTATTATTTCTAGAACGACGAAATCGAAAAGCTGGCCCTTGAACGGTCTTCAATGTACCGCAAATGCCGATTAGAGGACATTAGATTACCGCTTGTGGCAGGTAACCTGAAGAATGTACCTATGGAAGAGGTGAGAGCTTCAAGAGACGTTTCTTTGATGTGCTAAACTATTGCAGAACCTACGCGACGAAGTGGCTATGGATATTGATGAGGACGAAGAAGGCACTCAGCGACCGCGGCAAGTCCAGGACTACGGCATTGAAGTTGACTTTGCTGCATTGGAGGACGAAGCACGTGCTGTGAGCCTATGTCAAGTTTTCCGACAGTGATCGTGGTTTATGGTTTCAATCCTTCCAGACCAATGATCCCGAGACTCTTGCTGAGTTTGACACATCAATCTCCAAACTGAACGCAGACATTGAACGCATGGCACCAAACCTCAAAGCGATTGAAAGACTGGACGATGTCGAAGCTCGGCTCGTTGAGACTGAACGAGAGGCGGAGAGGGCGCGTAAGGACTCCAAGACAGCCAGAGATCAGTTCAACGACATCAAGCGTCAAAGGTGGGTAGTATCTCACGCAACCGGACTTGCAGGTATGTTGAACGTTGAAGGTAGATGTGAACTATTTAACAAGGCATACAATCACATCTCTGAACGGATTGATGAGGTTTACAAGGACCTGACGAAGGGCAAGAGCGCACCTATGGGAGGTGTTGCATACTTGAGTTTAGAGGACAGCGAGGTGAAGCTGGGTTATTTGCTCACGAAGCTGGTCCTTACTTTCAGTAGGAACCTTATAATGCCGGAATCAAGTATCATGCCATGCCCCCGATGAAGCGGTTCCGAGACATGGAGCAATTGTCAGGTGGGGAGAAGACAGTCGCCGCTCTGGCGTTGCTTTTTGCGATCCATGGGTGAGTTGCATGCGCGATGTCTAAACGTGTCCTGATTCCCATATAAGCTATCAACCTGCACCATTCTTCGTCCTGGATGAAGTCGACGCAGCGCTGGATAACACGAACGTCGCCAAGATAGCCAATTACATTCGCTCTCAAGCTTCGGATTCGTTCCAGTTCATTGTGATCAGCCTCAAGGGTTCGTTGTACGAGCGTGGTCATTCATTGGTGGGAATATACCGAGACCAGGATGTCAACAGCTCGAGGACGCTTACATTAGACGTAAGTAATGTTGATCTTCTCTCTGTGCCCTGATACTCATCAGCTTTGAAGTTGACCCAGTACGATGAATGAATACAGGAAGTGTCACTAGTTGTCGTTATTCTTATTTGCTTTCAGTCGGTTCTGTTTTGTCCATTTGTTCACTGTTCGGCAGTGTCATATAGTATTTCCATCGTTACTGGGCCCGGAAAGCCCGCTGACTCTGGAATATAGTTGACAATGTTTCTGCGTGCTATAACCGATACTGTTTGTTGAATGTCCGAGTCCTCAGGCTCCTTTGCCGTCAATGTTTGAACTCGAACTTCCTTCGAGGTCCAATGTGTGTTGTTACGTAATTAGTTATCCACCTTGCTGTAGTGCCGAATTGAAACAGCGCGCTCAGTGATGAGCCATTCGTTGTATCCTCGTTCGGCCATCCTCGTACTCAACCAATCTTCCGTCTATTCACTCCTCCATTCGACCTTCTTTGCGCAAGCAGAATCACTTCTCCAAAATGGCAAACTGGCCGAAGCAAACACTCTGCTAGAACAAACTGAGGCTGATCTTGTGCATGGAAGCACGAGCACTGGGGACCAGGTGGGTGGTGTACGATTCTCGCAGTTGTTCGTGCTTATTGAGAAATGCACACGAGGAGACTCTGCGTTACTTGCACCAATGTCTTGCCCTCGCGTTCATGCGTCAGACCCGATTTAGAGAGGCAACAGCCCACTTCGTCAAGGGAGCTATCGATCCTCGCGTTCCTATCTTTTATTTCGACGAACTACGGCCTGCTTTGTTCAGGGAACCTCCGAGTCACGAAAGAGCCCCCAGCACTCCCCCACGAAGTGTGGAGGCGGATTATGTCGAAGTCGAGGTGTGGGACGGCATTAGAGAATACATGCCTGATGAAAGCAGCGTCGATGATATAAGTAAGTTGGTTCGCATCTTCTCCCCCGCCATCCTGCGCCCCGATATACCAACACCTACACATCCCTTCCAACTTCCGCTCACCAATCGGCCGCTGGCAACTCAGCTCACCCTCTTCCCTCTCCTTCCATGTTTCTTCCAACTCTCGACCCTGCCCTATCATCTGCAACAAATAAATAAAATGATGCATGGGCACTGACGTTCAGTTGCCACCAACTTAGTCAGGAATTATTCTCCGTACTTGCGTCCAGGTGCAATACCTAGCTCATCGGTCGAAGGTGAACCTGCCGACACGGAACCTTCAACCTCAAACGCTTCAACGACAAGCGGAACACGTACGCATCCAGCGACGATCGCAATGCGCGAAGGGTTGAAAGGTGAAGCAAGTGAGATGGTGAAAAGCATTCTGCTTGCTGTGTTGGGGACTGCTGAAATGTGGTCAAGAGATGTTATTGAGGTGCGTGCGTCCTTGTTTTATGCCGCATGTCCTTTCGGAGCGGGGGGATTAGATTTTACCCTGTCCATTCCTAGGATTGACCACAGTACCCTCCGCGGTTATGCCTGTGGATAACGTAGTCCGTGTTTCATCTGCCACTTTCATCCGACGACTATTTTTTGCGTGTCGCCTCTGTGGCACACGTCGGTGCATATCCATATGTCGGCACCGATTCTAATCTTCGTCTATCTAGATAGCATCAACGGCCCTCGCCCTTCTCTATGCACACGCAGGCGATATTCCTTCACTTCTGACACTATTCGCTGCCCCTTCCTTCGCTTCATCTAATCCCTCCTCGCGTCCTATTTCCCGTTCCGGTTCTCGACCACCCTCACGCCCTGGTCCGACATCGCATCCATATCCTTCGAATGGTCACCAATTTTTTCTTTCGCATACAAGGCACCAATCTCACCCTTCGCAAGCAACGTCAACAGACTTGCCGAGACCTGCGCTACCAGTCCGCCAGGAAATCCTGGCACCCGTGCTTTCATGTATGAAGCTCTGGGCCATCTTGGTGGAGATGTGGAAGACTTCTGGAGATTGGGGAAATGTGGTGGATGTCTTATCTGCGTAAGTCATATTGTCAGTCGCTTGCCAGTGACTCCTTATACGTGCTCTATGAAACAGTCTGTCGGAAGGAACATATGTCGATCCTCTGGTCGTCGATCCATTGGGGCAGATATTCTCAATACTCGCTCCTCAGGCTGATCTATCAGCACCAGGATCAGGATCAGGATCAGTGGCTGGGGCTCGCTTGAATCTAAGTGAACATGAAAGGTCTAGGTTGGTGAAGAAGTGGGCAGCATGGCTCGCCAGCAAAGACGTCGAGAGAGGTCTGAAGGTGCGCATATGTCTGTTCCTTGTATTCATCATCCGAACCGTCCATGTTCAAATGCTTATGGTGGGCTTGTAGTTGCTGACATCATCACAACCGACGCGACATCGACGACCTACCGGTGCCGCTGGTCGTGGAAGGGATAAAGCAGATCGAGAAAGGGAAGCGCAAAAAGCCGACGAGCTGACCATCCTTTCCGAGCTCCGGAATACCAACACACTTGCTGCAAGACGGTACCTGGAGTGGTTAGTTGTTGGTCGAGGTCTTGGAAGGTGTGGAAAGGAAACAACAGAAGAGGTGGGATTGTTTGAAGAACTTGTGTGGAGCTGCGTAGAGGAGGTTTTGGAGTATGTCGGAGACGAGGGTGTTGGGAGGCTCTGGAGGGCAAAAGGTTCGTATATAGATGCGCAAAGTTGACTGATGACCACGAGCTGATATCTACATCTTAGCGGCGTCGTATTCCTCTTCCCCAAGTACCTCAACTACGACGTCTTCGCCACCTCCGCCTCCACCGAAGTCGGATTTGGTACCTCCGTCCATTCACTTGCCTTTACAGTCATCGTCGCGCCCACCCTTCTTGTCTTATTTCTCTTCAACTACCCCTGACTCTGCGTCAAAGCGTGCGCGTATAAAAACACTATTACTTCTGCAGTCTATCAAAGAGGGTAAAAAACTCGCTAAGGATATACAAGAGAGGATCACTGGTGGTGGGTGGGATAAAATCCTTGGGCTGGAGACGGCTGTTTTACATTCAAAGGTATGCCATACGTTGTCGTTACACGTCTCCGTTTTCACAGATAGTCGATCAGATTCCTTCTCCACGGACTACTCTTAAGTCACTGTACGCCCTGCGGGACACATCGACGGCCGAGTCATATGCGTCTAGTGGTGGCTTGATGGGGGTAATTGGTACAAAAACTGGCATGAGCGCTGCGGAAGGGTGTGGTTTGTCCGAATGGAGTGGGTGGTTCGCAAAAGGCAGTGGTGCGACAAGGACAAAAGACGAAGAAAAGCGAGGTCAAGACGACGACATGCTGAAAATACTGTTGGAGGCATATATGGAAGATGGGTAGGTCTCGTCTTCCGTGGAGGCACGGGCAGGTTAACAGAATTCTGCATCTCTTAGGGATACGCAACAGACTGCAAGGTTTTTGAACACGCAAGCGAACAGACTGGATGTTCTTGAGGTGAGTGCTCTCAAATCGTTTAGTCGTTTCTATTCCGCACCGATTGATGTATAATTTCTCCCGCTCGGCACGACCGACGATCACGTAGACAATCCCCATCGTGCCCACCACCTGGCCACTCCGTGCGCTCTCGACCTACCTCACTCGTTCCCTCCGACGGACGCAGCATACCGCTCATGAAGGTCAGATCCTCAAGGCCATCTGTGCGGGACAAAATCTTTCTGTGCTCGAAAGTACGTTTGGGGTCCTGCGAGACGAAGGTGCAATCGTAGAGGAAGCCGTGAGTGACGACGAGGAAGAAGGTGGCGTAGGCAGGAGCTTCGATGAAAAGGTCGTATCGCATGGCAGCGGGGCTGAGGTGGTGAGTGTTCACGTGGGGGGGTGACCGGTGAAGCTTTGAAGGGTGATTGAGTTG
>JBBPMC010000310.1:0-26661 GCA_038090115.1 Strobilomyces echinocephalus | reverse complement strand
GGAATGGTCATGAATTCGCTTCACCTGTGTCTGCACCAGTCCAACATTAAGTAAAGCATATTGATACATCGACCAGTGAGTCGGTCAATTATTAGAGTTTGATCTACTTGCCCTGATATTCGCTGTAGTACAGTATATCTAAAGTCTCGGAAAGACCGAGCGAATTTGTCTGTCATACTCGGTTATCGCTGTCGCCAATCGGTCGATTCGTCTTGATCAAAGGGAGCATCCGGAGTGCTACGCTCAAACAAACCTGCTAGTAGAACACGCCGGGGTGGTCTGACCCACTTAACTTCGTGGTAGTTGTATATTATCTTGCAAGACTTTGAGCTAGAACTCGAGGGATGACGGCCGGTCCGCCCATCCGAGCCACGTGCTAGAGTCGAGTTTTTGGTCGGATTTCATCGAACTCCAATCAGTCGTCCCTCTCTCGGGCATGCTCGACGTGGGGTGGTCTCTCGAGTCCATCACCTTAGCAGAAGATAACGATGACGGGGTACGACAATGATTAAGACACCGAATGAGAAGAGAGGCATTGGGCCCGCACAGCGAGTCTCGATGATATGGTAGCCTGGAATCCGCAGAGCGGCGCTCACGTCAGCGAACGAAGCGAGGTCAACACGTCCACCCACTGCGACATGACGCGTCACGATTCGTCTGCAACTTGGCTAACTAAATGGCTAATTATAAGTTAGTCGCGAAGGCCGATGAAACTGCGCAGGACGGATCTCCGCACCAGAGGGCAGAGTACGTGGCCAGGGTGACTAAGGGAGACCAACGTTGAGATTGACGAGCATCTTGGCGGTACAGTTTTGACCGCTGTGAACGTATCGCCCGTGCATTGCACGTTAGTGTTTAGACTGAACATGCCACGATCACGCACTAGAATGTTGGGACTCTTCGCTCGACGCGTAATCTAGGGCAGACGAACAACTCTGCTTGCAGAAGAGGTCTGGAACGTAGAGCATTTTCACGATTTAGAGAGCACTCTCGAGGCTAGGATAGTTCGGAGTCGCACTTATCTGCGGCGCAGAGTCTTCCTGCGGGCGAGAAGTGTGGAATAAAGTGGAAGTTCAACGGGGATGGACAGGCGTCCGGAATACTTGGTCAAGGAGAGGCTGGCGGTGACGCAAGTGCCAGTGGCTGCCGAGGATTGCCGCTCGACGGCAGCACTCCAAAACATATAAAGTCGTTCGCCTCTTTCCTTTGTCCCGCTTCCACAACCTCCTCCGAATCCACTGGCAATTCGTCGTCGCCGTCCTGTGCCATTCGGTGTGGATGTTGGGCTATTATGGAAAGCCGGACGTTCGCGCCTCAATTTCAAACTCCTCCAATCCGTCGGCAAACTAAATAAGGTAAACGTCGGGGTGGGACTCCGAGTACCTCCCGCCCGTATCCAATCGCCCATGTACAAGTGTCAAATGCTGATTTTAAAATCATCTTTGTAAAAAACAATGTGTGAAAGTCTGAGATGGATACAGAAAAACTATTGTCTAGTACCAAAATACCAATCCCTATGGCGGTCCAATTGCACTTTTATTTGGCGCGCGCAACTTTTCGAAAAAAAATTCGAGCGCGCGCGCAACATTCACCTCTACGAGCCAGCCCACGACGCCTCACCCCGTTAAATTTTGACCCCAGCACGCCTGAACACGCTTTTCAGTCCATCACAACCAAGTACCAGTACCTGGTCACCGTGGGAAAATGTTAAAATATCCTACTCACCTTCGGTCGACCATACCACTTGAACAACTGCCTCTAACTCGTCTGAAATAGTACTGTTTGACTCAGAAGACCCCTCCGAACATATCCCGGGTAGACCAGTCCCAAAAGACGACGAGCACGACACCCGCCCTTTCCCAATCTAACGCGAGAGTAGTAGATGAAATAAATTTTATTTTATACACTACAAATCATTTTATACTAATGGTGGGGTACTGTACTGGGCGTTGTGTCATGTCGCTATCACGTCTTGTCGTGGCGTGACGTTGTGTCGCAGCATGTCGTGGTGTTGTGTCGTCGCCTCGTCATCGGTGTCACCCTCGAGACACGGAGGAAGGCAGTGGACGGTGATGGGGCACGAGGAAGTGCGGGGTGTGAGCCCTCGCGCTCGAATGGACGCCGGCGGCGTGAATAAGCATGAGGGGAGGCGATAAACGACGGTCGGGCACGAAGAAGCGCAGGCAAGGAGCCCCGCACTCAATTTGGCACGCCGGTGGTGTGAACGACGAGCGGACGCGAGAGAGGACGGTGGACGCTCAAGGCGAGCGTTCTGGCTCGAGTAGACACAGCAGGAGCAACGGGCGAGCGGTGGTGCCCGAAAAGGACAGACGAGGGCATTGGGTGACGGTAGGAGCGACGGGCGAGTGACGGTACCCGAAAAGGGAAGGCGGGGGTTGGACAAGCGCCCAGGCTCAGATAAACACGGTAGGAGCGAAGGGCGAGTGCCCAGGCAGGACCTGAAAGGACGCAGTGGAGTGTCGGATGAGTGCTGGGCCTCGAGAAGACAAGGCGGGGTGACAGATGGATGACAGCTCTCGAAAGTCGTGGCAGGGATAACGGGCAAGTGTTGGGGTACGGAGGACGACAGCCAGTCACGCCAAGACACGGCTTGGGCGTGAACGAACCTCGCGTGCGACTGAACACAGCGGCGGTGTGAATGAGGGTGAAGGGGCGTGTGGCTAGCGATGGGGTTCAACTGGACGCCGCAGCGGCGTGAACGAGAGCAAGGGGGCGGGAAACCACGACAGTGAGGTACAAGGCGGACGTTGGCGAGCGACCGTGCTTGATTAGATGCAGTAGGGACATGAACAGAGATGCCGGGGGCTCTGGACGACGGTGGGGCACAAGGAGCCACGAGAGACCGAAACGAGGCAGTGGATGGCGCTGGGATTCGATCTTGTTGTTGTCAATCGTCAACTCAGTGGCGTGAGGGGGCCGTGGCTGTAAACGATGAGTTCGTCGTCGTTATCGTTCGGCGACTGAGTCGACGACGGTGGTATGGTCGACCGAAGGTGAGTAGGTTATTTTTCAGAACATTTTCCCATGGTGACCAGGTACTGGTACTTGGTTGTGATGGACCGAAAAGCGTGTTCAGGCGCGCTGGGGTCAAAATTTAACGGGGTGAGGCGTCGTGGGCTGGCTCGTAGAGGTGAATGTTGCGCGCGCGCTCGAAATTTTTTCGAAGAGTTGCGCGCGCTGCATTATTTGCGCGCGCCAAATAAAAGTGCAATTGGACCGCCATAGCTAACAGCCTCTGCAAATCGGTGGTGAGCTGACACGCGGCTAGTGAAATGCAGGAATACTTATCCTAGACAAATCGGGTCCCCGTGCCTGTTTTCCCGGCATGCTATACTTACACAGCCAACACTGGTGTGCTAAGTAAGTAAGAGTTACTCCACACGTGTCCATTGGCAGGTACCGCAATATGTTTCCGCAGCACGTTAATAAATAGATGCGCACCTCGATGGCCGCATCTTCGGTTCTAACAAGATGGCAACCAGTAATACTTCACCCCCCTTTATCGCCAAAATATCCATGATTGGGATATGGATCGAAAGTGTGTTGTATGGTAAGTTTTACATGTCTTCACCACCTTCATTGTGTCGTGATTGAGATACTCGCAGGTATCAAGTGAGTCCAAGTGACTGAAAGAACCCATCAAGAGTTATTGATGACCCAGCCATAGTTGCATCATGTATGGATTGTGCATGTTTATTCTGTTACGTGGAGGGAAGGTCGCTACTATGCGTTGGTAGGTGTGGCCATACCCTTGATGAAAGCACCATCCCTGAACGTATACGATTGAAAGGATGCTCATTGTGACGTCCACAGTTCTCTTCCTTCTCTGCACAGTTCATGTTGGCGTGTCACTCCGACAACTACTCGAGGCATTCGTCTACACACCAGCTAATATACCCAATTATTCTGCGACATATTGGCTTGATTTCACTGCAAAACCGGTCCTGATCAAGGATAATGTGTATGGTACTCTGGTACGCCATCTTTGTGCGTTGGCAGACCATGGTTATGCTTACAGTGATGACAAGTTGTTTGTTCAAGAAATCGTTCTAGTATGTTCACTCCGGATGCAATGGTGTGTATGCTGAGACTCACATTTGTTGTAAACGAGATTTGGCGAGTCTACGTGGTTTTCATGTACAATTGGAGGGTCATCATATTTCCCGTAAGCAAGCAATCGTTCAGGCGGTTATACAGCTTACACAGATTCCACCGCAGATTATATTGGCGGCCTGTTGTGTAGGTTCGTAGGCACCCTCGTGATCGACATGCTTGCTAAAGTCCTATCAGGCTCCATTTATGCTGCCTCGGGTGTATCGGTCCCTGCGGATGGTGTGTCGCATGGTTCAATAACATCCTCTCTCGTTGTATCGGCGTGGACATTTGGATTTATTCTCAACGTGTCCGTTACGGCGGCGATTGCTGGACGTCTGTGGTGGATGAATCGAACAATGGCACCCGTGATGAATATCCCAACTAATCGATATGCATCTTCGATATACTTTGTGGTCGAATCGGGTGCTATCTCAGCAGTCGCTGGAACCGTTGTTGTTGCACTCTTCGCATCGAACAGCCCTGCGTCGTTGTCCTCGCTCGACGTTGTTTCTCAGCTTGCTGTACGTCTGTTTGGCGTTCCTTCTGTTGCTGTGCCGCTTACTTTCGATAGGGATTGATGCCACTCTTGATCGTGGTGCAGGTTGGGTTAACTGGCCAAGCACGCATTCCAGTTGGTGGCGCGTCGAGAACAGCACTTACAGCTCTGGAAGAGATTACATTTCGAGAAGGAATTCCTAGAAGGCAAGGCTCTCTGCAAGAGATATCTCCCCACGCCACACTATCTCATTCGCAGAGCGTTGTGCATGGTAGTACGCAGATTTGATGCTGCGGAATCATCTAGTAAACGCTGTCTATTTCCTTCGTCGCAGTCATACCGTAACGTAGTTCATAGACTGTAGTTATGACTGACTGGTGAGGGTTGTTTTGCTGATGCTAGTAAATACCAACGATGAAGATCACGCTTAACTACGGCCAATTCCGCGAGGAGGTTTTGCTAGACAGCCGCATCTGCAGCTCTTACTGGCTCTGTCGACAGGATTGTGCTGAAGATACGTTACTGATCCGCGACGCTGGCCTTGACACACTAGGATCCTTGGCACTTGGCATAACGACTCGGATGATGCAATTCGGGCAAAACCTCCCAGACGCGCACATACTCAGGCCTTCCACTGTGGTGTCGCCGCCCTCTGGAAGAATGTACGGTGGACTAACCGTTGTTGTCAAACATTTAACCGGCGGAGGTTGTTCTATGCCACCCGCGGTGCCAATACTATGTGATAAGCTGCCAAGGGCGTTGATTCGGAAGCATTGAGACGGACGCACTTACACCGTATAGATCAGCACTGCCAACTGGTCGCAATATGCAAGCACAGGCGGTCTCGCGCCATCAATGTCTATTTATTCCCGGAGCATGTATGGAATGCATACTCCCTCCCATCTCCCTCTCATCAATTTAGAAAAGATGGCGACCAGTAGTGCTGCCCTCCCTCCCGTAGCCAAGATGTACATGATCTGCATATGGACTGAGACCGTGCTGTATGGTATGTCTCGCATCGTCCTGGATGGTTATCTTCTGCTGATGAGCCATACCTCCAGGTGTCAAGTAAGTTTGAATAACCGAGACAGACAATTTTCTAAGGGTACGAACGAATTCGTAGCTTGGTCATGTACGGGCTTTGCATGTTCATTCTGTTTCGTGGAGCCAACAATGCTGCTCTGAGCCGGTAGGTAGAACATCCTACTAGAGGAAATGCAGATCACTAAGCGGGCATCATGGCAGGGTGCTCGTAGTGTTGTCTACGATACTTTTCTTTCTCTGTACAATACATATCGCGGCATCCCTACGACAAATGCTCGAGGCGTTCGTCTATGCGCCTGCTAACGCACAGAACTCCACGTTGTATTGGTATCAAAACACCAACCCAACGATTGCCCTCAAGAAATACTTGTATGATACTCTGGTACGCGACCTTTATACATAAGACTCCCAGGTTTTGCTCAAGGGACTTCCAAGGTAACTGTACAGTACAGTGTTTTGGTAAGTTCAACACAATGCGATGGTGTGAGTACCGAGATGCCTATTTGGCGTCATTCAGATCTGGAGACTTTATGTGGTATTCATGTGCGACTGGAAAGTCGTCGTTTTCCCTGTAGGTGGTCGATCACAGATAGAGATGATGGAGATCACTGATTGTCCTACAGATTACACTAGTGGTCGGTCTCGCCGGTTCGTGAAATTTACTACATCACGAGGTGCTTCCCGACACCATTCTTAGGTACCCTTCTTTCAATTTCGACTCTATCCGTGGCCCAAAACGCTAGTCCGCATAGCGCGTTAATATCCAGCCTCATCAGGGCGGCATGGGTGTTCGATTTGGTTCTCAATGTGTCTGTCACCGGAGCGATTGTGGCACGCCTCTGGTGGATGGATCGGCAAGTGGCTCCTTCGGTGACAACTACGGCCAATCGATATACGTTCGCAATGTATGTCGTCGTGGAATCGGGCGCCATTTTTCTGGCCATCAATATCTCGATCCTGGGGCTCTACACATCAAACAACTACGTCTCGTTCACCATAATTGACGTCGCTTGTCAACTGGCTGTATGTGTCGACCTTACATTTCTTCTGCTGCGCCCATTGAACCCCTTCTAGGCGTTGATACCATTTTTGATCGTCGTCCAAGTCGGGCTGATCGCTCCCCGTGTTCCGAGTGGTCGACACGGCGATTTCTCGAATACGGCATTCACAGTGAAGGACGAGATGATATTCCGACCGGGGGCTCCTGAGGGGCAGGACCGTGGACAGGACCCCCCACTTCGTAAGCTTTCTCTCTCGCGTAGCTGTGCCAGCGATGTCGAATAACATTATACCAAAAGCTCTTATGGCCGAGTTTGCATATTCCACGTCCGCTTCCTCGTCGTCTCCGGTATCGTAATTCACATTTTTATCCAGCCAGCGGGTTATGTGAGTCGACGTCCTCCGTAGAGGATATATCAGATGGTCGGGGACTTTCCGCCTCCTGTCATGCGCACACGAGCTTTTTCTACTTGAAGGACTGGGTCTGGCATCTCGATTGGAATCAATCAGTAGTGCCTAATATGATCGCCGGTCCCGGCGGTGATTGACCACTGTTCATTCAGCGTTTGGATCAATGGCCGTCAGTCATCCAGACGTTCTATGCGCATTTGTCGCTCTCTTTCCTGATAAGCCGCAGCCGAACCCTTCTCTTGGCTCATGAAGCAAGCTCCTGCCAAAACTTGGTCCCGACACACTCTATTTACTTGTATCTCTGCTACTTCCATTGCACTGATATCTGACTCTACAATTATCTGATTTGCATCCCTCCATATGCACACCTCGCAGACCCGGGTAACATCGATTGCTTCCTCCGTGCTCCGATGGGCCCATTGTCTCCCGTTAACTCCGTGTAGGTTAGGCGACGTCTCGCGTGATTAGATCATGGGTACTGATCTCCTGAAGGGTTTCATGCGGGTGTCACTAGTCTTGATAAATTTGCCGACGGCGACAGCGAGGCCGTTTCCTTGTCCTCGCGAACTTCGGTTTCCGATGCAGATGGCGTCCTGGTCTTATTCACGGGTCCTCGTGCTCGAAACCGCGTCGAATCAAGGGGATGCAGCAACCTGTCGCGATCACACAGATGGACGGCGGAAATGAACGGCCGCGCCATCTGGGTCCTGATGGTTACGGTGGCGGTACTTGGACGCGCAGAGCCTAGGCCACGCCCGTTTCAAATGGGCCCGAGCCTGGTCGACCAATCATATCAGCAGGACGGCCGCACAGGTATCCAGAACGACGAGCGGGGTTCGTGTCGCGTTCCCAAGGTCACTCGCGGGTCGGTCCTGCCATGGTTATGTCCGACGATCAGCGAAGAGTTTTAGATGAGGGAGCCTGGAGGGGGCCCTGTGCTGGCGTTCTTTTTCACCCGCGCCACGACGATCATGGGATCCTCGCCAGAACGTCATCACTCTCGTACACGCTCGCCTTGACGACGACACGACTCCTTGCGACGACTCTGATGCTCTACGAAAAGTTTGTGAGCATACTCCGTCTTTTTCGTTCGCCTCGTCCGGGTCATTGGTCTCCTCGGGTGAGGAGCGTAGGAACGCTTGCCGTGGAATCTGACGTCGTCATGGCGTTGCCAGGATGTTTGCCAACACATCACGAGCCCGCACGACCTAGTAGTGCGACTCGCAAGCTCACAGAAAGCAATCCACGAGTCCCGTGCGGGACGCGAGCCCCAGTACCTAGTAACTCGTCGCCGGTTGCGCCGCAGCCGCAGTCGTGGGCGTCCAACGTTCAGGTATATTCAACGCCAACTCCGAGACGCGACCTCTCACGCACATGGCCTCTTCACACGCCAGACGCCGTACGGTCTGTCGTTTCAGAGATCGACGTTCTCACTCCATGCGATACACAGCGCTCGGGGGTGTCGACACCGCCAAGCACCGAAATGACGCGGTCCGTCTTCTCATATCTGATGCCGTTGGTGGTTCTATGCCCTTTGGGTGGGTGCTTATGTACGATCGACAGGAAGCCGATCTGATTGCAAGTGGAACTCGGGAGACGTTGCGCGATGCGTGGGCCGCCCGTTACCTATTACGGCCAAGCGAGGGCCCCTGAGGGGTCCACGTTCGAGGCCCTTCAAAGTCGTGATTGATGGGCGCGTCGGTGGATTCGTCTCTGCGTACGACACGGCCGCCTCCGTCTTGGCGTCGGTCACTTACCGCGAAGCCGATCCTTGCCCACGTCCGACGAACGCGAAGGTGGCGCGACAGGTCAGACCTGGACCTGTTTCAAGTCCTGATCGCGGAAGCAATTTTCGGCAACGGACCAAACGGACAAGCTGCCGGATAGGGGGGAACGCGGCCACATGCACCCCATCGTCGTGCCACGCCCGACGACCGGGTCACTACTATACTCTGATGATCGTCGTTACTTGACGGCCTGTCGAGAAGAGACCCGGCTGCTCGTAGTCGTGAAGGCGCGTCCGACGTGCGAAGGAGCGGTGGACGGGGGCTGTGCCTGGGACTTGGTCGGTCCAACGATTGCCGGATCCCACTGTGTTGTAGTGCACGGCGATCGGTGATCTCACTCCGAGGCCGTCGGAACGAACCCCCGACGACCATGAGTCGCCCCGATAAACCCGTTGGCTGAACGGCGCATTGACGTCGGTGTTCATCGCAACATCTCATCCCGAGTGAACTTTATTATAAGTTCGGCCCGCCGTCCAGGGAAAGCCTTTGCAGATGAGACGCCGCCGCGTGAGAGGTGGCGCGTTCTTCCGGCTGGTTGCACGAGGTCCATAGGATGTCGCCAAAACGCACCATGGCGGGGGTATTTGACATCATAGGATGTCAGTGACCGTACTGAAGCCTACTACTCTACGCTGACTAACGAACAGTCTACGATCAAAATCATGCGTAAGACAGCCACCCCAGAACGCCGCTCGAACGAGCGGCATTGTCGTCTAAAGATACCAGAAGCGCGGTCTTCATACGACACCCATACGTAGTACTGTATCTGAAAACAACAATCAGGAAACGAAACCGGCGAGTCTATAGCACGAGCAATAAAAAAGCAATAAAAAAAAGAGCGTCCGAGCTCCACCTCGGCAACCTCAATCCATGATCCACCATCTCACGGCCTGCGAGGCGCCGATCTCTGGATGTAACAACACCGTCGAGAGCCAATACTCGAGCTGTCGTCGTCGTTGATCGAGAAACGCCGGTCTGTAGCGCGCAAAGGGCGACTTGGGCGGAAGAGCGGGCACAAAGTGCTGTTGATGCGCCTGTGGAGCGATATCGGTGCGACGACGTGCCGGCCGCGGGAAACGTACCGGTAGACTCTGTCGCAGCGCGCCGTAGAGCTGAACGAAAGCGCTGTAGCGCTTGTGCGCGTGGATGATCGTGCTCTGTGCGAGGGGTCGGACATGGCGTGCGAGGTGACTGGAGGGTGGACCCACCTCCTTGGTACGTATGACGCAGTCGTATACTGCCCGCCCAGCGCGTTCAGCTTGAGTCGACAGACGCGTTTAGGGGTGCGTACCGACGTATGCGCCGCCGAGTTGATCACCGACGTGCGTCCAGCCGCTGATCTGAACGGTTCGGGCGAACGCACGGCTTTCGCCCGAGTTATCGCCCAGCCATATGTCGTGCGAAAACACCGAGGGCGGGCCTTGGGAGCAATACGTGGAGCGGCAGTCCGGTTCCTGTCCAGGGGTCCAAGGCAGTCAGGCGGGGGGGGCGCCCGTACGCGAGAGAACGTACACGCACGTCGCAGAGGTCGTCGTAAAAGCGGGATTCCTCCTCGACGTCGATCTTGTCTGGGACGACGACTAAAAGGCTAGTCGCATTCTGAAACGGATGCGTCACCGAAGACGACGAGGGCATGCTGCCTTGGAGCATTGCATGGGGACGGGAGAAAGAAGTTCCGATCCGATCACGCTTGGTACAAAGCGTCACGTGCTATCCTGCAACAAAGAGCCTACTGGAACGCGCTGTTGCTCTCGACGATCGCCTCGATCGTCGCTCCACCGATCTTGTTCGCCTCCTCGAACCGCGACCCGAAGAAGGTAGCCGGGAAGAGCGCAATGACATTGAACGCTGCATACACAATCACTTCCCTAATAATCCCAGCTATCTTGGCAATCGTCTGCAATAACTGCGAGATTGTTTCGCTATTGATGTCATATGTTTCCTTATCTATCTCGACCGCAGACTCAGGACCCTCCAACCTAAAGATTTTCACCTTTGTACCACATATCAACAAACCAGTCAGATGAGCACCTGCCGTGATTTGTTTTGACAGAGGATCCATGTACTGATCCATCTGATTCTGATACTTGACCCAATCAGAATCTTTCGTGGGTTCATCAACTTTGACTTCAGCAACGAGTAGAGGGATATCGAAGGAAGCAAACTGAGTTGCTTTGACGATGATAATGTCAGGGATGTGGGTGGTTCCTGCACCAGGCAAGACCAGACAGCCCATGGAAGTCATGGAGAGATCAGCTGCAAAGTCACTGTCTTCATCCAGAGAATCATCAAGTACAACCGAAGACTCTGCCTGCGTCGACGAGAATGAGATCTCTTGCTCATACACCTCTCGGACTTTTGGTTGAGGTTTGATGAGGAATATGGGAAATAGTGTGAGAATAGGGCGGTGTGGAGCCCATACCACGCTGACTCGAAGCGAGGATCTGATCGATCAGTGTTTTCTAACCGTCGAATGAGCCACTCTTCTGGCCACAGGGGAGGCTGAGATTGGTTATTCATGAAGATGTTTCGTGGGAGGGCGCTACGTGTGAATGAGAATTGCGGGAATACTACTACAGTTGGGTATCAAGCTCACTGATTGATTCAGGCTTTCAAAGCAAGATGAAACACATAAAGAATACTGGACCCTGGACGGATCCTTACCCGGTGCCGACTCGACGATTGGGTGCACGAAACCACGTGACCTCGAACATGACCCAGACCACAGCACGCCGAATCGCCGATCCTTCCAGTAACCTTTATAGTCCCTTGCGTGAGTTTTAAAGCTGTCCGCTGTGCGCATGGCTGCATTCTAATGTGCTTAAAGCCAAACGATGGTCCTCATAATGGGAGGATACCCCATGTCTTGGGACGACGCCAAGGCCTGGGCATTGCGCCATTGGCCAGACATCAACATCTATGACGACAGCAAGCTCCCGTATATCGTCAAACGCCATCAAGATAAGCTCGGTGGCAACATATATTGCGTTGCGATCAGCATGGATCATACAGACGATCCCGTCTTCTTCATCGTCATCCACTCTAAACGCGATCCACTGTCTATGCCACACAAACACAGGCGATTCCCGGAAGGCAAGCCCCGCAAGGCAAGCTCGCGTTGAAGTGCAAAGGGTTGATTTTCAGCCACGAAGGAGATAAGAAACTGGCACAGAAGACCGAGTTCACCACGATCGCAGATCCATGGGATGAAGCCTACTGCGTAAGTCCTCCCCCTCTAAACCACGAGTCCGACTCACTGTCATTCGCGTTCTCCAACACTCACGCGATTCAGATCCCTAGGAAGAAGTCTCTTTTGGTACCACCTCACGCAAGCGACGGGCAAGTCGATGAATAGCATGACGTTCCATTTCTTTGTGCCTCGCTACGATGTATGCGAATTGAGACCTTTGAGCCATGTTTTCTGACAGAGAGAATCCATACACGTCCAGCAGCAAAAATGAAATGGCATCCATCGTCACTCCTTCCAGCCAGTCCAACTTGGGGCCCGAGAAAATGGACTCCATGACAAAGAGTATCCGATACAGGTATTATACAACGAAGTTCCCCAAAGTACAACATCAAAAAAAACTACGGGCCGCTGGGCCTACTGGGCCGACACGCTGTTGCTCTCGACGATCGCCTTGATCATCGCCCCACCGATCTTGTTCGCCTCCTCGAACCGCGACTCGAAGAACGCGGCCGTCTTGTTGAACCTGTCCTGGTACAACGCGAAGTCGCCGAACGCGATGCACTGACTCCATCCGCGTGCTGCGATGACGAACTCGAGGTCGTCTGAGCGGTGCGTCACCTCGTACACGGCCGTCTGAAGCGCCCCCTCCAGCCGCGACACGGAGCGGAAGAGGTACTCTGCGACGCCGATCCACATCCTGAACACGGGCGTCGCCGCGAGCGCGAGGTGGTCGAACGGCTGGATCGAGAGTCGGGCCCAACAGTCCACCATCGCGAGGAGCGCGAGGTGGGAGTTGGTCTGCCCCGTGGGCGAACCGCGCTTGTTGTGGTAATTCCCCATGGTGAACTGGTCCAGAACGTCCTCTGTGAGGAAAACGAGATTCGATCCGCCTTCTTCCGTTTCCTTGACGCCAAAGACTTTCTCGCGGGCCGCGAAGATGCGCTGGCGGAGACCGGGGTGATCGCCGGCGAGCATGAGCTTGAAGAGGTCGGTAGCGCTGGAGGCGTAGGTGTCGATCTGGATCTTTGCCGAGGGGTTTAGGATGGCGAGGCCGGCGTAGACGTGCCATTTGTTGGAATAGATCCGGAGCATGATGTTGACCTTTACGGTTTCGATGCCGCCGACGTACTGGCCGTGTTCCCAGGGGTAAGCGTTTTGGGAAGCCCACGCCGTACCCATGCTAGCGTGCGAGAGATGAGCGCGCGCCGAGTCGCCAAGGGAGAACGACGTACGTGAGGAAGGCCGCATGGGTGACGGCCTGGACGTTGGCGGTGACGAGGTCGTGGTCCTCGTAGTTGAGGTAGACATAGCGGGACTTGAAGGACCTGAATATGTTCTCGACGACCCTGACACATTCGTCCGTGGCGCGGTGTTTGATAATGACCTGGAGACGAGATAAGGCGTGTGAGTCGGAGGTGACCGGGGCGGTAACCAAGAACGCACTAGTGGCTGACCAACCGGGGAAACGGTCGGTCCGTGGAGGGAGTGCACCGAGACGATGTGTACGTCTTTCGGGAGGTGGGCTTCAAAGGCAGCCTTTTCGGGTGCCTTGACGGACGTCTGTCCAGCGACGATCGCGCCGACTTTGGTCGCTGCACGACTGGGATGAAGAGGGACGCGAGGAGGGAGAGAAAGCAAGACCAACAAGGGCCGTATTGTCGCACCACGCGATCGATAAACTCTGCCTCCACGGAGTACATGATGAAGTCCGAGATCCGAGACACGGCATGGCCGTCGGCGTAGACAGTGATGCCGGGTACGTCTGCGTCGTGAGAAGGGGGCGTCTGAGAAGCTGGTGGGAGTACCTTTGTAGGTGCGCTGCAGCGAGTCGAATTTCTCGGGGAGATCGCAGACGCTGATTCTGAGAGACGACGTGAGAAGAGACGCGCAGAGATGGGAAGACGACGTGCTTCTTCCAGCCGGCGTTGGAGAGATGTTTCGCGTACATGGAGCCCATCGCGCCCATGCCGATGAGGCCGATGGTGGGCTGCTGGTCGACGGGGTGGTCTGGGGAGACGTCTATGGGGACGGCGTCGAACATCGTGGCGAGTGGGTGGTCGGACGGGGGACCATCCTGGATAAGTGACCGGGAAGCGAGCAGCGCACCCGAACAGGCCAAGTGCTTAGTCGGTTGCCACTTTGATTGTTCATCCAACACCACCACCAACGCGAAGCTACAGCCTCGAGTCTCCTTGGAGAATTTCCAACCGGTGTATGCAGAGGTGCGTCCGAGCTTCGTCCCGCCCTCGCAACGTGCTCACATCGCCGTCCAGCATACCACACGCTCCTTAATACGCTCTTTTTCGACCCACACTGACCCCGATCACTGCTGTTCCTGCTCCTCTGATTCAACTCTATTTTGGCTCCGGCGTGCCCAACTAATCCCTGTTGCACAGCCCTCAGCTCGCTGCTTCCGTTCAAGAACGGTAGCTGCGCTGCTTTCCCTCTTTCTTTCTTTCTTTCTGTCTCCAGATCGTCCATCAAAGCGCTCCCGGCGCGCGTATTATGTATGTCTCCGCATTCTCTCCGCCCCCGTTCCGTTCTCACTCATCCAGGCGACTGTTGGTCATCCGTTTCTAGGGTCCGCGCATTTTCAACGTCATTCATCTACCCGTCCGTCTCTTCTTTTCTCTTCCGTCCTGTCTCCGCTCGCTCACTCTCTCGGTCAGCTCATGTTCTCCCCACGACGCCCCCCCGAGCGCACCGCGTCATGCTCCACCGACGACCACTCCTCCGCCAAGGACACACCCCCCAGGTCGTTCCAGGGTCATTATCCTCACGATCTCAGCATGTCGTCCCAGTCCCTCGATTCAACTCACTCCCGTCACGACGATCTACCGACCCCGCTACTCCACATACACGCCTCTCACTCTCCCAGTGCCCAGTCTACGCCCATGACTTCCCCTTCCACCGGCTACAGCCTTTTCCACAGTTCCCTCTCCTCCGCGACCTCCGAGTCCGTCCCTAGCATGGACTCCAAATATCGTTCCGAGTTCGGCATGCTGATTCCCGGCTCTTCTGTATCTTCGACCATGCACGGATCTGCATCCTCTCGTTCGTCCAATCCCGTCTCCCGGACGTGGTCTAGATCCCCGACCGAATCGGACCCCCCCTCCTCCGCGCCTCGAATCCCCCGCAAACGTCCTTCGGATCACTTCACCAATCGTCCCTTCACCGCCCCCAACTCACCGCTGACCCTCGCGACCGTCAGAACCGCTGATAGCAGCAGCCCTGCCGATCACCACTCTCGGTCCCACTCGCGGCTCACTGTGAGCATAAAAAACATGTTCACCAGACATGCTGTCCCCTCGCCATCCCGCTTCTCGCTCAACTCGACCAGCACGCCTCCGAAAAGCGAAGCGTCTGCCGACTCGTTTCAGGTTTCTCCCTCAGCCGGCAAGTGGTCCATGACACCTCGCAGGTCACGTCCACCCGATCTGGAGATCTCGGGTACCGTTGCCCTTGCCACCCCCAGCCCTGGACCTGCATCTAATTCTCCCATAGATGTACACCGTCGATATGCGAGCGATGCGGCTGCCAGAATCTCCAATACCAGAACTGCCGGTGATGACCCAACGGGTCAAGAAAGCATCGACGTCTCGTTTCGAAACACACCCTCCGTTCGCGGGAGGGATCCTAAAACGCGTAACGTGCTGAGACGCCGTCCGAGTGGCTCTGCCAAACTCCCCAAAGGGCGCGAGCGTGGCATGAGTACTCCTTCACGCCCAAACGATGGCGATCCCCTACCATCTCAAGACGACCCATCTCGCCACGGAGCGGTCCCTTTCTCACTGACTCCGGCTGGTGCCGTCGTCGAAGCCTATAAACAACAAGAGCTCCACCGCTGCGACACGCCTAGTCTTCCCAAACTTTCGATCGACGACAGGATGAGTGCGACGTCTTCCCACGATGGTCGCCGTGATCGTGATCATCTGGAACAATCGCCGGTGCCTTACTACACCGTCTTTGGCACCTCGTCGGAGCGTCGCATCGCAGCAGGCAGCCCTGATGATCAGTGGGGCAAGTTCCAGGTAGACCAAAGCATCTTCACGTCTTCGCAGCCTACTCTTTTGCACCAGCCGTCCATGTCCGACCCTGGCGGTCGCACTCTTACGCGCAAGCTCTCGAGCCGGTGGCGAAAGGCCAAGGGAGGGGGCGTGGCAGCCGAGGACTCGTCTTTGCACGATAAAGGACATTCGAAAGCGCGGCCTAGCCTCCAGGACCTCTGGGGAAACGACAAGTCGAGCGTCCGGCCTCAGGGGCGATCCATGGATGGCGTGTCGAATCCGGCCGACGGCGCATGGGCGAGTCCATCCGCGAGTCACGCACGGTCCGCGTCCAAGGGAGGGGACAAGAACGAGGGGCCGATACTGTGGCGGCTGATGCGGCGGATCAGTACGGGCGCCCTACGGGACCGTTCCCAACAACCCGACAAGGCTGTCCCGCCCGTCCCTGCCATTCCCAAGGAACTTCTGACGAAGATGAACCAAGCCGAACGCAACGAGCATCCGTCGACGTCGCGGCACCAACCCTCGTACTCTCTGTACGACAAGGACCAAATTCGAACGTCCACGTCGCCTAGAAACATCGCCGACGCCCGGCCGAGCCTGGCAACTTCCTGCTCCTCCCCCAACTCGTCCGACGTCGCTTCTGCACAGTTTTTCCAAAAGTCCCATTCACCCCGCTCCTCCGTGTCCTCTTATGGCGACGTCGTCTTACCCCGCGCGCCAGAGAGCATGCTCGACCGGCATATCATTGCGCCCCTGGAGCAGCTACGTCTAGCTGACGACCACGTCGAAGGTGGCGACATCAACACGTCATCGCTGCCCGCGCCGCGATCTCCCCGTCGGTCGACGTCGGTTCCTGGACTGAGAAAGGCAGATAACGCCGAGGGTGTGCCACTGCCTTCGTCTCGTCGTCAGACGTGTTCTGGGGAATCGCCCTCTGCTGGCTCCTCTAGACCCTGTTCCACCACTCCGTCGACGTGTGGGAGTCGACACACGTCCTATCAGAGCCCCCCGGGTGGACAGTCGCGCATGGCGGACGGAACCGTGTCGCTATCACCACCGCCAAGACCGTCTGTACGGAACTCGACACGCAGCGGGAGCGTTGCGTGTTCGCCTTCGCATGCGATGGGTATCAAACAGCAAGACGGCGCAGGCATCGGGGGCTCGAGACAAATGGACCGAACCCCGAGCGGGCAGAGCGACATGACCGCGCGCGGCGACTCGCCCGAGCTCGGACGATCGCGACGCGAGCAAGATCGATACCGCGGCGCTCGAACGCAGTACATGTTTCGAGAGCTCGACGGGTCGCGGAGGCCACCGTTGAGCGAGCGGGAGAAGACGGACATTTGGAACGACTTGTTGGCGCGGAGCGACCGGGCGGGCGGGACGTTGCACATCAACGGGACTGCGGAGCTCTTGTCGGACAGCATGCGGCTGTCGACGTTCTCGGACGCATGACGGCCCCCCCCCTCATCTGACGAACTGCTTCCCCCGATTCACGTCTCTCTACGATCCCACTCGTTACACCGATCCGTCGATTCCCTTTTTTTTTCTATGTCCCTTGTGCATCTCCCCCTCATCTCACGGACGGCCAGAGAGCGGTATATATTGCGACACCCGACTTTCGAAACGCCCGACTTGTTTGAATCCTAGCTCTCTCTCGTTACTACGATACGTTTCTCCCAAAGAACGAGGCCGTCTCATAATATTGTCTTTATTTCTTTATTATCTCTCTTTTTATGTCGTCACTTACATTGTCTCACATTCCCTGTACTTTTTCTTCTTCTGTCTTGGGTTCAACGTGCTCGGTTTATATACGTTGTGAGGTATGGACTCGACGTTCCAGCTGTGAGACGGTCGACAATCGATGCGGGGTTCTTTTGATCGAAGTTTTATTTCATCGCCATGTGAGCGCGTTGTTTGCGTGTGTTTACGCGTCGCAGCAGTGCCACGTCAGAGCTCTGTTTCACAGCAAAGGACAACTTCGAGTTGGAGAAGCCAGCGCGTTCGATCGTCGACTTTGACCTCACCTCGAGCAACCAACCCACAGAAAAACCGAGGACGATGACCACCGAAGAGCTGACGCTCTCTAACCCAGCGCTCGCGTTGTTCGTCGCGGGACTGTCCCTGGGCGCCGTCTGTGCGTTGGGGTATACCCGGCTCCGAGGAGGGTCGTCGGGCGCCGGGGACGAGCGCGCCGCCCACGCGGGGAACGCGGAAACGGAGATGGACGCCAAGATTGGGGCTAGGACGCGCGTCGTGCGGGGTGTCGGAGATGGACTCGGGCGGGAGGGGCGAAAGAGGAGGCGGGGGAGGGCCAAGGACAAGGGCGAGGGCGACGAGGGCGACGAGGGGGTTGGTACGGGCCGCGTCGGACCCGGCGGGCGCGCGAGAGAAGCCAACGTCTCTGGATCGACGCACGCTCGCGCGCCCGTCCCTCCGGGTGCCTTTGACGGGATCGGAGCCGCCGCTGCCGACGTCGTCGGTTCGTCAGCAGGGACGACCGAGCGAGGGGTCAGCGATGCGGAGAAGCAGGAGGAACGAAAGAAGAAGAAGACGAAGGGGAAGAAGACGGGGAAGCGGGGGAAGCGGGAGCCTCGAGGCGGCAAAGGCGACGCAGCTGACGCTGAGGCGGACGACGACGACGTGGACCCGGAGCTGGACCAGGACGAAGACGGGGAACTGGGTTCGGAGAGAGGCAAGGAGGCCGAGCGTAGCGCCGTTGGGCTACGCTCGGGCCAGAGCGCCGGCGCGGTGCTCGAGCCCTCGTTCTCCTCGGGCGACGCGCTCTCGGGTTCCCGCGGGCCGCCGGGCAAGACGATCCTCGCGCCGTCGTCGCAGCGGGAGACCCGGCTCTCGCCGACCCTGGACACGGACGGCTCGTGGACACACGTCGACCGTGGGCGTCTCAAGTCCAAGGCGGTCGAGCACGCGCCGACGTGCGAGGACGCGACGAGCAGCGATCTCGCCTCGACGGCGAGCGAATCGCCTGTGGTAGAGCGCGTGGACGACATGCGCCTTGCACGTGGGGACACGGCGCAGCGCACTCTCGCCGAGAGACGCGTTCCGAGACCGGGCGAGACGGGCGTCGAAGAGTGGGTTTCTTTTTTTTCCTTTCCACTTTTTTTTTCTTCTTTTCTCTGTTGGGTCGTGCCTCGCCAAGGTCGGGTCGTCACGCCGACGCGGGCTCGTCGCTCCGTCGACGAGAACGCCGTTCCGTTCCGAGTGGATAGCGGATGCTGACCCCGATTTATCAGCATGCTGGAAAAGCCCGACGTCCCCACCCTGGCCCGTGTCGTGCGAGTTCAGCCTCAGGCAGGCGAGACGCTCGTCCCAGGGTTCTCGTGGGACGACTATGGCGACGTCGTTCAAGACGACGTGGACGCCGACGAAACCGAGGACGACGGAGAATGGGGCGTCGTCAAGAGTCGACACCGTACCCGTGACTATCGCGTTTCCCCCGGTCCTCTTACGCACACTCACCAGCAGAAAATCCAGGACCTCCACAGACGACCGCGACGGCGTCCACGTCCACGTCGCAGGCGCCGGCCGCATCGGAAGCCATGACCAAGAAGCAGCGACAGAACGCACGCAAGAGGGAGCTGGCCAAAACTGCCAAGGCGGAAGCAGAGGCTGTACGGTTAGAGGGACTTGCCAAGCACAAACGCGAGTTGGAGCGACTTCGGATCATCGAGCAATCTCGGCAAGGAGGCGGAAAACAACCGAGCGGTGGCATGCAAGCCTCGGTGGACGATCGGGGCAAACTCGTTTGGGAGTGAATTCTACAACTGGAGACGTTCGTAATTTATCTGCAGATATGACAGTTGGATATCGTATTGGTGAGAGGGAGATCTTCAGTAATGGACAGAATGCTACATGTCGTAAAATGCGTCATTAACTATTCTCACAAATGGGGCAGGAGGTTGAGATGGCTACGAAGAAAGAACCACATGGCAAGAAACCCATGTCCGAGAAAACGAATTGAACAGAAATGATGTTTGTAAGGGCGTTCCATACCGCGTGTATTGCGCAGCGTGAAACTCGGATCATTCGGAACTCACGCACGAGTGACTTGATAGGATCAGTTCCACCCACGTCATCCCGAAGTGCTGTAGTGGCAGAACTCGTAACCCGTCAACGCTCCATGGAAGGACCGTGTCTTCCCTCTCTCGTGTCCCGACTGGAATCATGTCCCGGAAGACCTCCCGAGTCGCCATAACGCCCGCGGGGCGAAGGTCCGGGCAAATGGAGAGGCATGGGAGGACCAAGCGGTCCTTCCATGGCAACTTCCGAGACGCTCCCCGCTGACGCGTGTGGGTGTTCCGTCGCCGTGGACAGGTGTCGCAGCGAGCCGTTGCCAGGCCTGTCCGTTCGTCTCGAAGAAGAACTCGGCGCAGACGCACGCCCGGCAAAGTGAGCGTCTGCGCGTGGCAGTTTTTTGACTGCGTATCGGCGTTGAACGGAGACGTGATGGAGGCGAGGGAGAGCGGTGATTGTCTCACTGCGGTCGGAGACTTGGCTTCAGAAGCGGACGCACGTCGGACGTGGCTTGGCCCGCCACTGCCTGCGGCCGTGGCAGTGGGAGTTGGGAGTGTCCCTGATGTAACTAGGTGAGGAGTGTTTGATGGGTATTGAGGGGGGTTATGTACTTGTTCAGCTTGGTATGAAGCCGGAGGGGGTACGGCGTGCGAGTAGGGCATTGGTCCCGATGATGCATGACCGCCGTGATACGGAATGCTTTCGGGCTGTGGAGCGCCTGACATATCGGGGGACATTGAATACAGTGGCACATTAACGGCGCCAGATGGGGCGGAGAAAAAGCGCGAGACCATGGTTTCTAGGTGATCAACCCTAGCTTTGAGTTCGTCGTATTCTGCTTTGCTACGAGATTTAAGTTCATCGTATTCTGCGCGCGTTATCCACTTGTCCCTGGAATCTGGATATGAATGCGTCCGCTAGATACGGCGAACAGATTTAACATACACAGGTTCCAAGGTACGCCACTGGCATTTTGATTGTTCACCGCGCCTTGAACATGGGCCACACGGCTGCGCCCTGCGAAATTCCGCACATCAGTCTCGAGACCTCGCAGAACCCATATACACCAAACCTGTCACATTTAATCTTGCGCCTTTTACATTCTACAGCGCCAGTTTCGAATGGGTACGTCGATGGAGTCAAAACGTGCGCGTAACAAGCGATCTACGTCAGGAAAAATTCACGTGAAGCATGCAACGACGTACCATTACAACTCAGGGCTTGACGTCTTCGTTTCTTCTTCACGGGCCCAGGCTGCTCTGTCTCGCCTTCCGGCTCTGAATCGAGGGGTTCGCTTCTTGGATACATGCCACCTTGGGGTGGCATTGGTTGGCTGGAATGTGGATCCGTCGAACTTGAAGGACCGGGGTATGCACTCGGAGGCGGGTACCCATACGATGGCGAGTCCTGAGCGGGAAGATGGACTGGGGTGGACCCTGAGGGTGGAAGATAGGGGTGGAGCTGTCGTATAGATGGGAGAGAAGGCTGGTACGCGGCCCCAGATGGCGCGATCGGACGTGCCTGGGGGTCAGGTGCAGGAGGAGACATGGGGGTATTTCGAGGGTGTTTACGCCCAGGAATGGGCAAGTGCCTATCCGCATCCATGGGGTACAGAAGGGATGCGGGTCAGCAGGACGCCAGGCGAAATGCAGGGATGAGTGCGGCGGTGTGGAGCACTCGAACCCAAGGCGGGCAACCGTTTAAAAACCTTCCGAGAGATTGACGGGCGATGTGGCTACAGCCCCGATGTGTCAGCGAATCGAGGTGGGTCAGCTTCAATGTTAATAAAAGCCGGAATGTCAAGACCCGCCGCTCGGGATGTGCAGGAGTGTGGAAAGCCGGTCTTCTGGTGAAATGATCAGAGCCGTTACACATTCTCAAAGAATAAACTTTACCTTGCCTCCGGCGAACGGCAAGTTCCAGCAGACGGACCTGCGGAGAACTTCCTCGGGATATTTATGTATTTCTGCCGATGGAGATGAGAGAGGCACGAACTTCAGTTCCGTAACGAGGTAAAAGTTGGAATTGGCTTTTACATGCATTGATCTTCGGTAGGAAGTCCGTAACTCCGGAAGGACTGTTAGCATCTGTTCGTTATTTCGTGTTAGCCGTGTCGACTAAGCCTCCATCGTTGGTATAGTACGGCTCTTGCATGTTGTAATATTACCACACATGCCCCTTTCGGCTCTCAGCCTCGTCCTTGGCATACGCCGTCAGGTGTCGTGGCCACACCCCGACACTGACGATTTTTCCTGCCCTCATATCCTAGGACAAAAATTTCTTACTCGCCACTCCGGTCTGTGATCGAGCTTTTCATCTCCGAACATCCGCCATGACCGGATGCACGGTGCAGTGCGCCGTGACATCCCGGATCATGAATCCACTTCCAGTAGGCGAACTTCAGACCCGCTACAGGAACCGCCAGTGTTTGTTCAACTTCTCTTCCATGTCTGGCCTTGCCACGTGCTCACTTCCCCTTCGTCCATTTGCCCTACCCTTTGAGCACATGACACGTAGTTATCAGCTGGGCGTTCAACATGAGGTGAAAAAAGACCTTTGATCATCATATTTCCTCCATGGAACGTCATTTCCAATGGCGTCAGTTCCCGTCCCATTCAATCGTTTATAGTACTGTGGCAACGACAGGCACAGGACTCCCAGAGGCGCACATCGGACAATATCCGATCCATGTCAGCCACGCTTTCTTCACTTGCCTGTTCTGATACCGTATCTGCCCTGGTGTTCTACCTCGTTGCTATTGTCAATTTTAGTCTTGAATAGTCAAGTGACTTCCTCCAAGGCAGAATTCACAGCATTCGCTGACCCATAATCCGAACCATTACATTCTCGAGTCTCGACCGGCAATCTTTTCCAACCTCACCGGTGCACTAACCGTTGTTAAAGTGGCTCACAGGTTACGCGCTCATTTTTCCGAGGCGGTCCTGCGTTTACCGAAGAAACATTGACCCGCAACACGTCACCAAATCCTGCCACTCTTGGTGTCAGAAGTTGGCCACCTTGCTGGGTTACTACCATCCTCCAGCTAGCCGTTTCTCCGGTAAAGCCTATCAGGGCTAGTTGATGAAGACTTGTGGCCGCTAACCTCCATGATACCGTAATCTCCGTTTGTAAAGCGCAACAGAAAGATGATCGCAGGTAAAATCGTGCCAATGTTTTCACACCACTAACGCATTGCGCCATGTCGAGATTGTTTTCCCGTATAGACGTTGATTAGGCTCGCTTGCCGTCGGCTGGAAGGCAGGTTTATCTCCTGATTCTCTCACGTGTCGTCAGTCCAGGATCACATCGAGCATCGCGTAAGTAGGTTTTCTGAACAAGCTCGCTTTCGACACCATACGTCCGCGTCCTCCGATGACGTATTTCGTGCGAGTTCGTTGAGATCTTTCTACGCTGCTCTAATTTACTGCCGACCCTGACACTATGCCATGGACATGAACCTTCCCAAGTTCCTCTATCGCCGCCATGGAAAACGTCGTAGTATCTACCCAATCATGTCGACCAGACGATGCTTCATTGCATGTCGCCACTGCCCCTAAGCGGTATTACATCGTGGAAACTGTTGTTACAGGTACTTGTTGTGCATGAAAACTCTATTGTTACAGCTGTGGTGCGTAGCGGGCATGCTTTTCCAGCGCGACGTATGCTGTGTGCCTAATTGTTTTCTTATCTCCTTTCCGCAGCGTCGTGTTTCCGATCGCAACATAAACGGATCTGACGAAAAAAAACTATTGATTCATCACTGCAGTAAATGACAATGGCACCTTGGCTGACCCAGTCGGTTGGCGCGATGGGACTAACTGATCACGATCAGCACTCACGAGGCGACATGCGATCAAAAGAGGAAAACTGAAACCGGGCGCAACGTCCGATGGTGATTACTTCAACCCCTGCTACCAGGGCAAGCGATCACTGCATTTACAGCACCTCGGCAACTCACTGCGTTTGAGTCGTTCACCTCGGACCGGCGGTCGTGTAACACAAAGTTCAGCCAATGTAAACGTCATATGGCCACCGCAAGGTCTCATTAACTTCAGGACGCTGGTCAGCTGGACGTATCGCATAATGACGGTGTCATTTGTTCGTATAGGTGCGTTGTTTAAGCGCACGAACTCCGTTGGTGAAGTTCGCGCAGATGTTGATTTCTTGGCCACCTCGTTGCGCACTTCCTTCAGGGCTCACAAATCCGGGTACTATCCGACGATCGTAACATGAACGGGTTTACGCTTGTTTTCATGCTTACGATCGTTTGTCGAGGAAAAGGATCAAAACGGCCAAATTAATTTGCCGGCTGTTGCACCGCCTGACTATTCTTTCTAGGGACACTCTCTATAAGGTATAGCTCCTTTCCGTTGAACAATTGGACGATGCCGAACAGGGTGAATTTGAGCCACAATCTTACCGAAGCGGACCCAATCGGCCATTAGCCGGGTACGCCTCGCTGTGTCCCGGAACGCTGATGAAACTCAAAGCTAGGGTAGATGAGTCTGTATTAAGTCACTCGGCCAACGCCATGCCCCTCGCCCATATCCGTTGCAATCCGTTTTCCCGAACGTTCTTATCTGATCCACGAGGGCCTCAGCACCAACTGCGCTTATGAATGTCCTCGGAAATTTTTGCAAATCGAACCTCGGTGCAAAGCGACGAAGTAAGCTAGGGGATACAGCGGTTTGCGTCCGCAGCATGTGTCCTAGGTTTTTCCCCCAGCACGCGGGCTTGTTCTGGATATGCCCTCGCTCGGCCGAGTAGTCTCCATCCGAGCCTATCCGATGATACAAACATGATACATCGCCCATCGGGTGTCCCGAGCGCGACTCCCATGTCTGTCCATGGTGACCAATAGAATGAAGCCTTCAAACGGGGTTGAGCGGGGACTCACTTCCGCTCCGGCGTTGGATGAAACAGCGGACCAGTGCGAGCTCAGGTCCAGGGCTCGCTGCACCGGATCCTCTCGAAGTAAGCGCCGATTCCAAGATCGTTTGCGGTGTATTTGCATCTTACCAGTATGATGTCGACCAGGGTCGCGGGAGAAAATGGTCCTGTGTGGGGTACGGCACAGGAATGTCCGCCTGAACTACGGACAGGTCCCACATGAAAGTTCAGGTTATCGTCGCAGAAGGATCAGTTGGCTGAGCAAAGAAGGCCACGTAACCTCCACTATGGAAGCTACAGAGAACTTTCTCGCCGCAAAACAGTGGTAGCCTAGGGCTTATTTGATATTCTCTGCCCAGGAGTCAGGGATACGAATGGCGATGACCGTGAATGGTCCTTCATTAGAGAATCTCACAGTGAAGCTGTTCTTCTGCCAGGATGCTTTGATGCTAAGCCTGCTTGGGAAGACTTCGTGATCGGGCGATGGGTCCCACCTCACTCTGGAGAATCGTTTCTCAGAATTATGTCTTCAATGTCCGCTTTGCGGCTGGCTCGCCGTTGACGCGCTTTTTGACGGACAGTCGAACCTCGTAGACAGCGATCCAAAGACTACGACGGCTTTGGAAGGCCACGAACTGGAAAAGGTAGTACGAAAACCAAAACAGGCTGTCACGACGCATCTGATAGGATAAATTGCGCAGAAGGGTTGTTTGCGTAGTTCATAGATCATGTTTGTGAATGAGCCAGTTCGTCACGGCGATGGGCGAAGTGTGACGGGCAAACGAACCTCGTCGAAATCTGAAAAGGGCACGCCCATGTCCTCGGTAAATCCCACTGGGTTGTGGGGTTTGGTTCTTGGGTACGATAACACCGTGCCTCAGCCCGTGCAGTCGGTGAGGGACTTAGACCGATATCTCGATCGTACCTCAGCGCTACTCGGTCCTTTGCGAATTTCCAAGATGGGACGATTGCGTCTATGATAAATGCCTGGGCAACGACGGTATACAGAGCAACGTTTGTCATATTTCTAGCAGGGGCAGTCACGACGCGAGGCATGCGAAAATCTCAAAAGGGCCTGTCGATACGCCTGACGGAAGAAAATAGAAATACTTGGTGCGGTGATGGACGTTAAAACTCATGGTAAAGTTACCTATCGAAGAAAGGGGCTATCCTTTTTTCATCCAGATTGCTGCCCTCAGTAGTATGCGTGACACGATAGAAGATCGACCACTTACCCAACTACTACACCGGAAAAACAAGACGGTGATCGGACAAGCGGACTGAGGGCTTTTTGATAAGACTTTTTTTTTCGTGGACGCGTCACATCGGTAATAAAAGAACGGCCAATATAAACCCCCTAGGAAGTGAATTACATGTGCGTAACCAAGACGCGCTGTAAGTGGACGGATGCCATTTCCTCAGCAGAAGTAGTACGTTGCGTTCGGCGAAGGATGCATTCAGGTAGAACGCGGATCCTCTTGAGAAGAGGACAACTTCAGGCAAGTCGCATCAATATAAGGGAGATGACTTCGCGGACGCGCGAACAATAGTACCCCACCTTGCTCAGAGTGTTCGCAGTCTATATCAGAGATGAAATGAGGCATGTGTAATCGGTTGCGAACTTCCGACGCAGCAAGGATCTTTTTGAAAGCGCGGATACGGATGTTGCGTCCTAAAACTGCT
>JBBPMC010000309.1:0-26667 GCA_038090115.1 Strobilomyces echinocephalus | reverse complement strand
GAGGCATCGACGACAGGCAAGCAGGCGTGCACACCCAATTCTGTTTCGACTCCCTTCTGGTCCACTTGCCCGCAGGGAGGCTCTCGTCGTGGAAATACTCTTTCCGATAGTGTTGAAACCATACTTTGGATCGACCCGTCAGCACACCAACACACCGCCATGCGCAGCACAGACTCGGGGGGGAACCGTCACGCACTGTAATTGAGCGTCTGACTCTTGCTCCACTTGCGGGAGACTCTCGAGCATGAAGCGAGGTCCGAGGTCGAGAGCCACCGGAATATGCGTTGCGATATCTGAGTGGGAAACGCCCTCAAGGGATCTGACGAGGATGGCTTGGACGCTAGAGTGGAACTCGGAGCTGTTCGTGGATTTTCTCGCCGCGTGGGCGAGACTGGGCGAGAACTTGGTCGCGAGGGTGCACGGGACCGGGCGGGTGTCCCTGGAGCAGACGTCTTGAACGATAATGAGTACAATTGTATCGCGCGCGAAATCATACGGGCACGCACGACGTAAATGAGCTCGTCGTCGGAATCTTCGTCGGAATGCCGGGTGGACATGACTTGCTTGCGCTCTATCGCGAGCTCCGCAAGAGTCAGCGACCTGAGCACGTCCTGACGTAGGCTCATCGTGTAGACTCGTGACCAGTCGGACCTGGGTGTCACCATAAACGTTACACATTAGTAACGCTGACATAAAGTGATACTGTACCATTTCGATCGATTCGTCAGTCACGCGTCACACGGGCATTTGGCGAGACGAAAATCACACCTTGTCACGCGTCATCGGGGGCGTTGTCGAATTTGTCGGACGGTACTATCCTTACCCCTGTAGTGAGAATAGACCCTGCTGTGAGGAAATAAGAAATAGCCTGTAAATTTACTGGGAAATAGGTGGTCAAAAAAATAGGGCCTATGGGAGGATGCAATAGAATGGCACACCTGAAATTTCACACCAACAAAAGGAAAGCGCTGACCCACAGAAAATCAGAAGTGCCCAGATCAGCACCAGAAAAAGGAGTAGATGGGATCTCAAGATTTTTGTACCAACAACACAACACCCATATGAGCTTAAAACTACGTAGGCTAGTATCTTCAGGTATCTACTGTGTACTCATACATGTCTACAAGGGTTTTACCCTATGTAAGAACTACAATCTTGTCCACAAAATGCTGCTCATTAGTAGCGTGACAAATTCAAGCTCCGACTCATTATTGGTTCATGATAGTGCGTTGATACATGCACCCTACACACCTCTAATGCATCTGCAGGCCAGATGAAATTGAGAATACACTCCTTTGGCACTCCTTTGCCTACTATCCTAGAATCAGATTCTAGTGTTGCTGTGGCTCAGTTTGGCTTGGCTCAGCTCAGCTATCACTGCCTTATTACTCAAGTCGGCTCCCATTAGCTTAGCTTTGCCATTTTCAGCTCGACTCAGCCTGGCCAGCCGCCTTAGCCGGCTAGAGCTGGTATCCCAGTCCCTCCCCCTGCTAGATGATGATAGCGATATGCCAGCACTTGTATATCACATCCACTTGTGTCTATTTGAGCACCAGTGCTCATCCATGCCTGCCACTGTGTTTATTTGAGCCCAATCGCTCGCTGGTCACCTGATCCGCCTCTGCTGCGCTTTTTTGAGCCCTATTACTTGTTATTCGCCCCTTGCATGTCTATTCAAGCCCCACCTGTTCCCAGTTAAGCGTGACTCTGAGGGCTTGCTGTGCCTCATGCCACATCATTATCCACAGCCCCCTCGCGTCTCCCGTTTCCCTGCCGTCATTGTTTACGCCACCCACGTGTCAAACCGAGCACGCTCATGCAATGCCTCCTCCGAGTCATGTACCATCGTCCCTCGTGCTCGCTTGTCGATCACCCCTGTTGCACCCAACTGGCACTGACATCCAACCCCTGTACATCTGGTAGCTTTATCTGCCACTTGGCTATCACTGGAAGCAGCTCAGCTGAGCTCGGAGATTAAGAATCATTAGCAAGTGTAAATACAGAGTCCTATATACAACACACTGTATATCACTATTGGAAGCACTACCTTCCGATTGATATGCAGAGGCACAGCCTGGAGGGAGAGCTCATGAGAGAGACGACTCACAGGAGTGGAGAGCACTTAAGACTTGGTCTGGAACATCAGGAAAACAGTGAGAGTTTGGTCAAGGTTTATCTTACCTTGTGACTGATACAATCCATGTCTTACACGTCATTCTGATAGTACACGAGTTAAATCCATGTATTCTCTGCGAGTGATGGTGGGTTTACAGAAGATGACCCATGTTGATGTATTTAGGCGACAATGCCTAGCACCATGAAGCTCGGTCAGTTCGTCATTGTCCTATAGAGTCTCCCTTCCCTGTCCGACCACGGATGTCAGCTTGTGGTCGCTGTGGCACTGTCATCACCTTTAGGTCCCTATGGTAATTACTGTCTGGAAGATGCGTCTTGGAACATCATAGTAGCTCGTTCATCCTTGCCACTTTAAATCACACAGGTCTTTGGTATCGAACGACATCAACTTGCGGCACGTGGGGCAAAGTTGACCGAGTTGGGTGGATTGCACTGATACGATTGGCGCTACCACTTTTCTCATGCAGATCTCCAATATCGAACATGGTCAGTCCGCGGTAGTTGGGACAGGGTGGGAACATCATAACATCTTGGTGGCTCCCACCGTGCAGATCGCTTCTGTCGGATGTCATCAGCTTGATGCAGCTGTGGCAGAACCATCATGTGGGGCATTCCCGAAATGTAACATCTGTTTGTGCCTGCTCGTCATTTTCGATCGTGAAGATTTACAGTGCCGAACAGGCCATCAGCCTGAGGTCAACACCGTCTGGTAGATGTCGTTGAGAATACTCCATCGGACCGCTCTTTCTGGAAATGCCATATCAGGCGGATCTGTCTGGAGAGGATGCCATGCAGGTCCATCGATTGATTGTACGGTGCAGTCCACACTGATTTCGGGGTGCCAAGGACATATGGCAAATCAATGTGAATTTGAAAGTAGCTAAACGACGAGGACAGCGGTGGTCGAAATTAAAGCTCTATTATTTGAAATACATCTACACTTGTCCAGAACCCTGCTGAACAGCCTGGGCATCCGCGATCTCCTTCTGCGTGGCCCTTTTCTCTCGGATTCTGGCCAATGCACTATCTTTAGAAGGCAGGCGCTCCGCATCCGCGTAAGCAGGAAAGATTTGGCTGGAAACCATTTCAGCTATATAAATGGTATCATACGGCAACCCGAAAACCTACCAGTTCCACCAGGCTAGAAGCTGTTCCACTTCGTCTTTCTCATCTGCATCGTCCAGAAGTTCAAGGATACTATTGTAGAACCTCTCTGAATCTGTAACCAGATCAGTGCGCGAGAACACCTGTGCAGAGGTCAGTGAGAAGCGAACCTATGTCGGGTGTAAGCGGCAGCTGTTCCCACAAGCGCGAAGGAAAACGAACTTGAGTCGCAACATAGGCGATCGATGCCTTTGACACACGACGCATGCCATGAATACGAGCATTTCCAGATCTAGTCGCCTTGGGCTCCTGGTCAACGGAGCTTGGGGATGTGAAAATGTGTTTGAACGCCTAAGAAGCAAACTGAGAGATCGCTCGCGGCCACGGTTAAACATGCCATATCCTCACTGAAACCAAGAGCCCGCCACGCAGTAGTCCGTTCCACGGGTCTTCGGGGTCATACGTGTAGTTGGCGTATAAGAGAATAGGCCATTGATCACCTGCGACTTGGATTTGCCCATTACTTAGTTTCAACTTCGTCCTATGTGATATCGAATCACTTAGAGTAAGTGCAAGCCTTCCCTATTGGATTGAAACTTACTCGGAATTGGCCCAGTCAAGGCCTGCAGGGCAAAGAAGTGCACCCGTGCGCTCGTGATTGAATCCGCGCCCAGCTTTGACGTTTCGGGGAATGTGAGGGTTCAGGGCTTGACCCTTTGGAGTAATCCAGTCAATAATCGCACTTTTCATGCTCTTAGTGTCGTCCGCCCTGGAGCCATTAGCACCTTTCTGGATCTGTCTCACTGTGTTGGTCAAGGCTAGTGTGCGATGATTTTTGTTACAGAACCAACCAATTCTGCGATCGTAATCACATCACTCTCTCCGGATTCCACCAGCCGCTCTTCCAGTCCTGGTACCATCTTGAGGAGCCCCTGGAAGACCGCATATTCACTGCGTTCCCTGATGACAGGGTGGTGAGCAAGGGCATACAAGGTATGACAAATTGTCGTCTTACTCTGCAGTTAATGACTCTAAGTTCTGGTCTTCACCCATCATGATCAGTCCATTGGTGAGCAAGGTCTGTGCGTTACAAAAGGCATGCACTGCGCGACCAAAGTGGCGACCATGATGCACAAGAGGATCTTGACTCGTGCTATTAAAAAAGACAGCACATTTAGGTCGAAGTTAGATTACCGTTGCTCCAGAGAAGATAACTCACGCCTTCTTTCTTGGGCCGAGTTCTAATGCATGTGCACGCTTTCGGCTAGAGACTGAAGCAGCAGAACCACTGGCACCATTACTAGCGTCAGACATGGTGCACGATGGGGAGTAAGTGGAAAAGTGAGTGGGAGAAGAGACGTTGTCTTGAAGAGAGGCGGACTCAGAGCTGGGACATTATATACTCAGCAGATCTAAGTTATGCGAAGCGTCGGCTCTCAATTCTGACCAGTAAGGGAAGTATTAAAAATCCGGTGCAGACAGATTGCCAAGAGTACTTACAAATCTCGGTCTTCCTACTTACGGCCAGAAAGTTAGCCGATTTGTGTACGTTGGAGATGGCAGGCACAAGAGTTTCCGAGCCTTCACGTAGTCCTGTTAGCCATAACTGGGCTGACACGCAGACTCAGACTCAGATAAATTCGTCGCGCAGGAAGATGCTATCACATACAATAGGTCATTCGCTTTAGCTGAGACTCGTTGGCGAAGCTCACAAGAGTGTTATACAGATTGCACGGGAATGCCTGACTCAGTGACTCGGATAATAGTTATCAACGGACCACGAAGCTCGGAGGGAAGTAAGATGGATGGTTGTGGTGAAGGTGAGCCAAGCCCTTGAATACTCACATGACTTACAACTTATCACTGTAGCTGAATTGACTCTGGGTCAACCAAGAAAGCATGAACGGCAGTCATCCGACCGGAGCGACAGCATGGAACGCACTTCTAGGTTAGAGGCACCATCTCCCAAGCGAAACAAGACCAGCTCCGTGGAAATGGGGCCGGACATCCAAGCCTTAGTGGATCTGGTTGCCACTGTTGCAAAGGATGTATCCATCATGAAGTCGCAGCTGGCTGACCTGTCTGGGTATTGCGTAAATTGCGAAATTTTGAAGCGCAAACTTTGGGAGGTGGAGCCTGAGTGTGGAGATGGGTCTCAGTATCCCGGCACTTGAAGTACATATTTGGTACCTCGTAGTAGTATCAGTAAATTTATACAACGTCTTATCTGCTGCGCTCATCGCCACAAACCCATGAAATCAACGGCTCTCTTCAGGCTCCAACGCGCGAGCTTATCGCCTTATAGGCAGCCTAAGAAAACAAAGACGCGTTCAAATCAAACTGATACACGTTCGAATCAACCCGCCTCTTCAATTTCTCATCCCGGTCCATGCTTCAGGGGGTGGTAAGAACAACGAACTCATAGGCAGCGGTGCTTTCC
Source organism: Strobilomyces echinocephalus (assembly GCA_038090115.1). Lineage (NCBI taxonomy): Eukaryota > Fungi > Basidiomycota > Agaricomycetes > Boletales > Boletaceae > Strobilomyces > Strobilomyces echinocephalus. The sequence continues at coordinate 20,987 of JBBPMC010000309.1, read as the reverse complement.
GCCCAAGCCTAGCCCATGCCGGCCGCCTTGCGCTTCCAGGGGAGGGGGGAGGACGTCGACAGGGTGTAGTCCTCCCGTAGGTACGACTCAAGCGATTTCTTGACGTCGAGCCCCGCAAGGTGAAGGAGCGGACCATCTCAAAGATGAGGCAGCCGACGATGTCAACTGTGCCATCGTTTGGTTTGAGGTCGAGGTGGGGAGGGAGGTTGAGAAAGTCGCGGAAGCGTTTGGCTCGGGGTAGGGGTCAACTCGAGGGTTCGCGGGTGAAAGACGGCAAGGGAGTACCTTAGCGGTAAGTGAAGCCCCCTTGGCGGCAGCCGGTATTCCTTGCACGTTATCTGTCGGGCCGCGTCGTCGGCTGCTTTCAAGCGCTGGACCGAAGCTTCGTGTGCCTCGATGTCGTCCTCGTCCTCTTCGTCGTCGGATTGCGCCCTAGCGGCGAGCTTGTCTAGAGATCGAATAGGGTCGAATTTAAAGACAGAATTAGTAGAGAGAGCGACGTACCGTCAGCACCGTCATCAAACGTTTCCTCGACGCCTCTATCGGCTTCGCCACCGCTATCCTTAGCGTGCTTGCGGACGTCTTTCCAGGAGAGGTACATGACGGTTGACTTTGCCCCTGTCGTGTCGGATGAGGAAGATGAGGTCCTCGGCAGTGAAGTAGCGTGCGTCTCGCCGGTTAGCGAGCGCACGCGCCTGAAGGATCTGAATGGTGCATGAGCAGAACCGCCAAAGGCGAACATCTAGGAAGGGTAGATCGGCGTCACGCAGAAGGAGTAGAGGTAAAGGGACGCACCATCTGATTCAACATGATTGCGACGTCGGCAAAACTAGAGCCTAGATTGTAGTAGCATGAGGACGGTGCACACACGCACGAGGAGGGACACACCTTTTTTAAAGAGGTTCGTCGTGTGCATGAGAACGTCTGTATCTTGGTCGAACGACTGGGCAGCGGCAAAGGTAGCCTACCCTCTTGATGTGAATCATCTTTGGGGAAGACATGACCTCTGCAACGGGTGCATGCCATGTCGTAACCGAGCATGTCGAGCTGGGGTGGAATGAGAGCTGGACGTGGATGGCAAAGGCGCGACATACCCGCACATACACTAGCTTCATGACTGCACTAGCCTTGAGCTCCATGCCCTCGCTCTTGATCTCGCATCTGCTTTCGTCGTTGGCGGTCGGGAAGGCCTTGAAGACAAAGGAAAGTCAATGTTCGCGCTAAGTTCACGGTCACGGGCCACTGGGACGCAACGACACACACGACGAACCGAAATAGATGTTTCATGAAATAAATCACATAGCATGTCAAGCGTCTAATAAATATCATTGTCCATCCATGATGGGGCCTCTCCGTACATTTCATCTAGTGCCATCAGTTCTTCAGTGTTCTCCTCATCCGATTCCCCCCCCTCGGAGCCTGAATCTTCGGTATTCGGGTCGCTCCAGTCCATGCAATCCCCGTCGCCGGGCAGAGAGGAAAGCGCCCGGTCACCATCCATAGCTTGGTTACGGAAGTTTGAACCAACATCGACTGGACCCGGATGCGTCTCCTGCATATCTGTTCTGTTTGTGGAGGCATACATATGACCCACACCAAGCCCCCAATGATATCTAAGTACCATGTCCCGATCAACGAAGCTGGCGAGAAAGAACGTTACATTCATAAGATCGAAAATCAGCAGGAAACGGTTACCGGTTCACATAGTACAACTTCCAGTCATTCGCATCTCGAGCATAATGTGACAGTGCGACGCCATCAGGGTGCAACTTTCCTCTGTCAAATGCTGGGATGAGGTGACAACCTCGTAGCACATCCGCTGGGTCAATAAATCCAAAAGCATCTTCTCCCATCATCGGTACAAATTGCAGCGAATCAAGGGTCAGATGACGCCATCCACACGGGATATCAATAACTTGGTACCAGCGCACCCACAGAAAATCTAATCGTCGGGCTTGGTAGTCCCTTGACCCTGGGCCGATATAGATGGCATTTGCGTGGTATACGCCGAGCACGCGTGCATAGCAGAAGGGGTGCTGTGAAGTGCCTTGGTCATCTGCAGCCAAAAGCATAACGTTATGATGTTCTGTGTTCGGGTTGATGACATCTTGGGCGCGTCGAATATCATAAGTCGTATGATTGATACGGAGAATGCTGTGGCGATAGATGCGGTCATTCTTGAGCACTATTTGAGTCAGATTGCTAACGTCCTGCTCGGGGATCTCGCTTGAGGTCGCAGTCCCAGCTACATTCTGTTCGGCTAGATCGGTTTTCGCAAAGGACTTCTTGGTATGCATGGCCTTGATACGGGGTAATAAATGTACTTTCAATTTCACAATAAAATCCTGCAACTATATTATTCAGTAGCTCGGTAATCTCGTGTCCAAATTTCACTGACCACCGTGGCAGGATCATATGTTTCCTCTCGGCAAAACTGAGAAAGATTCACCGGAAAATTTTGCGTCTTGCCCATATGATAGTGTTCTTCGAAAGCGTTCGAGATGAGCTCCTCATTTTGGATAGCACTTGGGGCAGTTCTGGCACGAATACGACGAATACGAGCTTGTCGGCGCTCTATGCGAGTGAGCTGAGTGAGATATTTTTTGCGACTAGTCCGTATATATCGTCCTTTGCCTGTACGATGCTCAAGCTCTCCCTACAGCCAAGGATCAGCAGGATAGTAAATGTCATAGAGATACACACACAGTCTGGGTGGAATAAGAATCCGTAGTCCCATACTCCCTAATCTGTGATGTATAGTCGCCCAAAGCATGGATTTTGTAGGTTTGAAGGTTGAAGAATTTCGCTCGACGCGCGCCATGCCCAGTGGTAGCTGGGGTGGTCTGTCCTTTATTTGATCCTACGCGCGCTGCACGGCGGTTACGAGCCTCGGCTTCATGAGGCAGTTCGGTTGTGGCAAAGGCTGTGCATGTCTCAGCCTGAAACGTGCACATAGCTTGTCCTAGAGCTGCTGTGATTTGTTCCATGACGCCAAGTGTCTCGTCCGTGTGCATTCGCAGCTTCGAGAGCCTGTGCCAGTGACACAATAGGAAAAGCAGTTGCAGAACTCTTGTACCATGGGGCTCGGGTAGAAGACCTTCGAAGACAGGAATTGAACACTTGTAGTACTGAGTGGTCAGATGACTCGGAGTCAGCCGCAAGACTTTCGACGCACCTGTAGCAGGTCCTCAAAATCGTGGGCTGCCATTTTTTTCATTTCAGATGAATTCCGTGCAAAACGCTGAATAGTATCGCGCCCGAAAGTGGGGACCTGTCGGTAACTGCTTTGTGGTGAGTAAAAAGCACACGCGCATTGTCCCTTCGTCGAGCTCACCGTGCATCTAGCTCATTCACTAAGTGCTTTTTGTGACAACAGATGATACGAAGTAGATGAGTAAAGACCGCTTTCCACACTCCCAGCTCAAATTCATGCATAAGGTCCACTACAAGCATACGAAAGAGATCGAAGCCTGTGTGTCCGAGCCGATCTGAAAAGGCATTCTAAAGGAGGTGCTTATTAGATCTGCGGTTACTTTCAAACATAGGAACATACTATGGTAGGTACTAAAGATTCGGGCTTGAGGAGGTCCTCAGCTTGCGGGTTGTCTACTGCGTAGTTTTGTTCGTATATTAGCTGGCGTGCGCAGCTGACCAAGTCTTGTCGTTCCTTGGTATCTGTACGTGGCAAACATGTCCGCTGGAGTGTATCCTCTGTGCCAATGAAGCCGAGACAGTCTTTTTTGATAAGACACCGTGGACATGGACATGTACCAAGGTTGCGTATCGTTGCAATGAGGACCCTGACAATAATGGGTAATGACCAATTAGAGCTGAAACGAACTTACTTTTCAGGATAGTCTGCCGAATACGTGAATATGCGAGGATAGAAGCGCCTTTGAAGCCCGTCACAACATGTTATGACAATACCATGTTCATAGGCCTCGAGAAATTCGTCATCCAGAAGTATCTTCCATTGTGCATGGAATAACTCCCGATGACAATGGGTAAAAAAGGCATTGCTTGGCAGCTTGTTCCCAGCATGTTTCGACGCGAAGTCCTTGAATTCATCGGGGAGCTAGCACGCGTTGGATGAATACAACTATATATAACTCAGAGCACTCACGGACTGGAAGTATGCAACGTGCGTACAAGTACGTGCAGATGGCTGGCATCTACGGTACTTGGACTCGTTGCCAAAGTATACATATAGCGGCCATAGCTTTTGATTGCCAAATGATGTTAGATGGGTTGCGTCAGACCAAAACATCAGCCCAGCGACCACGCGAGGGAGGTCGCATCCTAATTCACCTGGCAATTCTTGTAGTTCCTGATGTGCCCTAATAAATGCTGGAGATGTATATAACTCGCCGTGAACACGAACTTCCTGATCCTTGTGCGGCGGGTGCCAGAGGAGCTCATAAGGTTCATAATGGAAAAGCGGCGCATGCACGGGGTCTGTAACTTTCTCCTTGATGACAGACACAAGAGAGCGATGATGCAGTTGAGCAGGAATGTGAACCTTGGGTCCAGGATCTTGTGAGCGACTGTGGAATGGGACTGATATTGGGATAGGGGAATGGCGCCATGCCCCTTGCTCGTCCAACCACACTTCCGCGTCCTCGTCAAAATCATTAGACCCCAACTTTCGGTCTGTCGCACTCCAATTGGTATTTCGAATGTCTTCAACCCGAAAGTTCTCGTCAGAGATGACACCGAGAAGCTCCTTGAAGCTTGCTTTGGACTTCTGGGCACCACCGTTCCAATACCAATCACCTAAACGAAAAGAGCTCTCGTTGGGATATGGGGAAAAAGGATTTTCGGACTGGTTTGGATCCGGGTCGGCGTAGCTTGTACGTTGGTTTTCGAGAGGATCGTCAGGATCGTGTGAATGAGGTTGCTTAGAGCGATATCGACGGAAGACTCCGAATGTATTCTTCTGTGTCGTAAAAATCGTCGAGAGAGCAGTGCGTACAGATTGGAGACATGACCGCGCCGCATCCATAGGAATAGTTGTTTGCAATTGTGCCTGTACGGGACCCGGAGGAAGTGGCTGGAGCGTTTCCGGGAGAAAATCCCTAAATCTTTTAGGCGGTTGACGATTCAGCCGACGTCTTCTACGCTGAGCCAAAGACATGCTGTCGTCTGCGTCAACACCTAAGGTCGCTGGATTGCTCGACGAAGGCTCTGACTCAGGAGAAATGCCCAAAGAGCCCGAGTCACCCTGAAAAGACCTACAGTTTAGTTGCAAATCCAAGTTAAGTGTTTGATTTGCCTTACCGTTACCTCAGGCTGTCCCCCGGGATCAGAAGGTCCACAGGGCTCGAGGCCAGACGCTATAGGTGGTCTGTCCGTTACTTGACTCGGACCGCGAGCTCGCTTTCGCTGATACACCTCCTTTGCTCTGGCGAGTGCACTAGAAAGTCTCTTTTTTCCCTTGCTACACCCCTTCTCGTGTCGAGTAAAGGGACCAAGCTCCGTAAATTGTCGACCACAAACACATATCTGGTGAAAAGAATCAGGCATACAACCGAGTCAGGAGTCAGAGGAAGTTAGCGTGCTTAGCAGTCTCGGTCAGATAGTTAGCCGAAAAGCTTGAGTTGTAATAATGCCATGGAATCGCTTAGGCGTATGCCAACTTATATTTCACGCGCATCTCAAAAGGCTCAAATGATTTCAACTGCGCATCCTGCCAACATTCCAAGCAATAATGAATATATCAACCATAATACGGGTGTAAAGAGTACAACAAAATGGGGTATGTGTACAGACTTACACAGTACCGAGAAACAAGGATACATATAGGCGATGAAAGAAGTAGAAAGCCCGGCGACAGCCAAGGCTATTGAATACCGACAGCTTGAAGATGTCTGTTAACGGTAGTCAGAACTCGGGAAGGGGCATTGGTTTGGAAGACTTACTGCTCAAGAGTCCAAATTCTCGACACTCTTGTAGGTGACGTTGGAGATAGATGACATGAGCCTGCTCGTCACATTACTTGGATCGCCAAGATCATAGACCGTGTCGAGTGTCTTCCTGGCAATGTCTTCTCCGAGTTTATCCATCACGTCATGCTCTAACTCCTCGCAGTCGAGCTGAACCTCAGCAAGCAGGGTTACAATCATTCGTTTCTTGACCAGAGCCCGCCGCCATAACACGAGAAGGGTTTCGTCTGACATGGGCGGTTTGGACGGCAGTATCTGTAACCGTCCAATAATCAGTATCGACTTATCCACGATGGATAAAATCTATACCGCGGCAAGGGTGCGCAGTACACTACTACGTTCCTCCGCTGTGCATTGACTGTGTTGCTTGTACAGAGACGCATCCTCTGGAGAAAAACCAGGAGGGGGAGGCGCTGGCGGGACGGTGAAGAGCTGAAGCTTTGAAGGCATAGCGATTGACCTGGAAGAGTGGTCACAGTGTCGTAGAATTTTACTGATGAATAGAGAATGACAAACTTTCAAAGAACAAACTTGTACCGACGTGGAAAAGAGCAGAATGATGATAACTGGGAGGTGTATCGCCTATATTACCAAAGCAAGTAGCAGGTTGAGTCATCGCCTTCCTACTATATATAGCCACTTGGCATTCATCATCCCAACGTCGCAGGTCGGAGCTATCGGTTTCTGTATCGTCCATTTTTGGCTGATAGAACGATAGAGACTTCGAATCGAAAGTTTCCATTTTGGTATGTACTGAAGCTTGGTTGGTTCTAAGTATTGAAAAATAATCACGGTGACACTCGTGACGACGTACGAGGTTTACCACAGGTATGCCCCCCTCGTGCCTACCAGTGAGTGTCGAAGCACCTTGTCCATCCGGTGTCCAGTGTACTCATGAGCACGGGCTACCAGCAGATATACTGTCTAGCTGTTCCTGGCATGACCGTGCTGTTACATTTCCGCCGTTGCCCTCGCCTTGGCAACATCGCCACCCCCGGCCTCTCACTACTCAAGGTTACATGAATAACACGACGACGGCGACGTGCTACCGCATCACTGACGACAACGATCGAAGACGTGACTATGGTGACGTGAAGATGAAGTAGCACCTTGAACGATGGCGAGGTGACACTGATTGCGACGATACCTGACCCTGCTGCCTCTCACTGGTACAACAACGACGCAGCGAGGACGAGGACGACGAGGACGCACGTAGTAAGTGAATAAAAAAGGAATTGCCTCCTCGCCTTCAGCCGCATCCTTGCTGTCGTCCGACTCGGCTAACCTCAGGCACGTCGCCACCACTGCCTCATCCCTGCTATCACCCACACGCACCCAGTCTTCATCCTCCGTAGTACATTGTACTCATACCGCCACAAAAAATTTGTTCTTAAAAAAATGCATCCTTTCGATGACCCAAAAGATCGCACCAGTGGGCCAAATGGTCGTGGGGTCATTCTACTGATCGGCTGTGAATACCCAAACGGAAACTTCAGTCGGAGACACATATCCAAAGTCCACATCGGGAACTTCCAGACCGTTCTGAAAATTCTTCATCCCAATGTAGCGAGTCGGAGTTATCGTCTTGCTTGGAAATGACAGCTTCGGCTTCGCTGTAAAATTCTTCATCCCAATGTAGTGAGTCGGAGCTATCGTTTGCATTGGAAATAACATGCTTCCCGTCGCCACAGGTTCTGTCCGTGTTCACGCACGCATCCGTTTTGGAGTGTCATCTCCTGAAACTAACCGCTTGTCGCGCGTTGCCTGGGTGTTCCCGAAACAGGCCAAGACTGAAACGTCAGGTGGGTGATGCCAGCTGATCAAGGTTACTTTATAGAGTTCCACCAACAGACGGATTGCACCGCGATCAAATATTCAATATTCGCTTGTCTGGATTTGTACTAATCTTTGTATCCTCCGTCCTATGACTAAAAATATGCTAGATAGCGTCAACTTTCTTCAATCGATCGAACTCGAGCACTTTGAGGGTTGTGCTTTCGCTTAATGATATCTGATATAAAATGTGAGTTGAAACGGAACTCCTTGTCGAGTCCTTCCCCGAAAACCAACATGGCTACTAGTAATGGTACAGCCACTTTCTATGCAGAGCTGGAACTCCTCGATCGTTCTATGGACGAGATCGATGAGCTGACTGCTGGTAAGTAGTGGTCACCATGATACTGGTATTTCCTAAGCGAAGATAGAACTTGTCCATGCCAGGTCGCTTTATCCCCCCTCTGCGGTGGTGACCCTGGATGGACGGAATGTATTGATCAATAATCATGGCGGTAAGTCCAGGTCCCCACAAGTGTGCCCGAACTACATGAATACTAAGACTACTGACCTACAGGTACATTTTTCGACACTCTCAGTGAACGTGCACCCCAATGGTACCGAGTTGCAAGCCACGCGTATATTGCTCTATACTCTTGGCACGGCACGACTGAAGTGCAACCGCTCCTTCAAGCACTGGCATTGACGCTGATCAACCAAACTATTGACTCTTTCACTGCGATTGACGCAACCTGGAGCGTCGAAGAAGGTAACAATTTCTAGAAATCATGTATTTTGGGCGTTAACAGTCATACAGCCTCTTAGTCCTTATACCGATCGGTGATGGATGGTACACCACGTCTCTCAATGATGTAACGTTCACAGCTACTCTCAGGACAGCGGTGAGTAGCTGACTAATCTGCTCCAAAAATGTACTGATGACTCGGTCCCAGTTAATGGCGGCACAATCTGTCTTCTATAGTCGCACGATGGAAGTAGTGCGTTATCTCATGTGTCCGTCATGGCAACACCCGGGTGTCATCACTGGGGAAAGGCTTACGACTGTGGAGGAAGTTCAATATGCCAATGATCTGGTTGAATGGCACCCACATACGGGCTACAACATATGGCATGACTTTCGAGTGAATGAAGAAGGAGCATTGACGGTACGTGACCACGTGACCTTGAACTAAAATTTGCTCCTAAGACGACACAGTTGTATTGGTTTGATAGGTTATCTCTACAATATCTATTGGACACTATCCACTTTGGTATTGGATCTCCTGGTTATCTTTATTTACAGCAATTATATGTGGACCCTAGCACGAGAGAGGAGGAGTGGGGTCCGCTCACTGCAGCGACATTCAAATCCACAACTTGGATCCTTGCTACGGTAAGTACAGTCTAACCCTGGTGTGCTGAATCTAACGAACCTTAGGTTCAAGTATATTTATGGGTGGACATGTTAAAACGTCAGCGCTTTTCGACTGTGCGGTTCACGACCAACAGACGTGATGCTATCCTCGCGAAACAGGACAAGATCTCGATTTTTCTCAGAAAAATCCTGTCCAAGACTGTGCCTGGACTCAGTGCAGGGCAGAATGAGTTGGCGTGCATCGCGTTACATAGATTTATGCATACTAACCCGGCACTCCCTTTTCAACCCTGATGCTCTTAGCTACATAGATAGGATTCTACATGTTATCATGTAGTCGATCCTTGTCTCCACACTCCATGCATGACCCATAGTCGCTGCTGCTGTTCATTTGCTGCCCTTCGCCACCATTCCAGTGCCAGCCATTCCGCCTGTGTCCATCACCAGCTATTGCCCATCATTCCCGTTGTGTCTACTCGAGTGCCAGCACTCTACCCATTAATCTTTTCGAGCGCGTTCATTCATTATTTGTCACATCCATTCGTGCGCCAACCATTGTCTGTCACTCTAACCATGCTTTGTTCGAGTGCCAGCGCTCACCGTTTTCCCTTCTGGTCCATTCGTGCGCCAGCTATCGCCTGTCGTCCCTCCACATCGTACCTATTCGAACGCCAGCGCTCGCTCGTCGCCCCACTAGTACTGCTCATTCGTGTGGTCGCCTCCTATCGCCCCCGCATCTACTCGAGCTCCATCGTTTGCCAGTCGCTAGGGAAGAGCATGGGTAACTCGCTACCCGTACCTGCGGCGGGTTTACCGCAGGTAGGCCACGTCTCCTGACGCCGTAGCGTGGACGACGACGACGCAATGCCCCTCGCCGCCCCCTTCTTTGCGTTCTGTGCACCTCAGCGCTGTCCACCGCCACATCGTGTCTTTGGCTGTCGCACATACACGTCCTCCTTCTTCATCCGACGATGACATTGCACGTTGCCACTGTCGCGTACACATACCTCCCCACACAACGCGACGGTGACATGCCATCACGGAGCGTTGGCGCCAGCCCGTCTCTGCAAGATCGCGTTCTACCTTTTGCTCTGGGGCGAAGCGGCGCAGGTTCGGTTTATCGCCGAGTGTCTCTGTTTCATCTTCAAGTGCCCAGACGACTACTATCGCTCGCCCGAGTGCCAGAGTTACGTCAGCCCTGTACCTGGGTACCTTCGTTTGGTCGTCAAGCCTCTACCGCTTTATCCGTGACCGGGGCTACGGGGTAGATCTTTTGTTCTAAGCACTTGTCCCGATACTCACGTGCACTCCTTGTCAGGCGGGGCTAATCGATCTGCCGTCGTCTCACCGGTATATGACGTTCAACCGCATCAACTTGAATAGAGCACTCTTCAAGTGTTCGTGTCGCTTTTGTCCAGGGTGAATGCCCCGGTACATCGTCTCGAGCCCTCGCTCACGTGCTGCTCAGACCCTCAAAGCGTTTCCAGACCCTATTCAACGGCCCTGTACCCCCTTTAATCTGCTCGACAGAATCGCCTGTGGAATATCGGCCGTCAAGGGCCCTAACAACCGGCCGCATTCCATACGGGCGACACTCATCAAGCCTCTCAAACTCGCCCGTTGGAAGGTCCGAGAAGAACGACGCAAGGCTGTCATCGAGAAGCGCGCATCCATAGACCACCTAGTCTGGCAAGGTGACGGCTCCCGACAGAGGATCCCCGACCCCGCAGAAGTCCTCCAGCCTCAGTCCCATTCACACGCGCCGTCCACTCTACATAGCTTATCCGTTTCGGCGGTGATCACTCACGAATTCATTGGCATATAGTCTCCCCTCTTGTAAGGCACTCTTGGACGGTGTGCTGGTTCCGAACTGGATGACGGCAGTCTCAGTTGGTCATGCCACCGGTGAGTCAGGTCGCTCCCATTCCCACTGGTGGCGGCTGTGTTGACAATTGCCGTATTTGGTAGGAAGTCAGCGGCTGAGAGGGATGGCTGAGCCACTGATCCGACACCTGTTTTATCCTTTCCCTCCACTCGTCTACTCGTGAGTCTGACTCTGTCCCGGCGCTGGAGCGAATAATCGATCAGTCGATCGATCCTGTTCCGTGCTTTCGTTTGTGCGCACGCGCCAATCCATTGTCGTTCGTCCGTCATCCAATTTTTTCTTTTTCGTTTTCCACCCGGCTGTGTCTTTCGACCGACCGACTTCCCAGCGCTGCATCATGTTGTTCGATACACCACTGCGTACGCTCGACGCGCTCGCTGAATGTACGAGTAAGTATAAGCGCCCGGGAATGTCTAAGTCGAGCGTGGCGGTTAAATACCGGTAGGTACAAACTAGCTATCAAACGGGGTAAACGAAGAATGTAAGGGACAACAGAATATATCGTATACGAAAAAGCACGTAGGTAATGAAATGCGTCTGTTAGGATATCTTCTTTCCTCCCCGTTTCCACGTCACTTTATATTCCTCGCTATTCCTTTCGTTATTCCTTTCCACTTTTCGTTTATCACATGTATCGCCTCGTAGTATATAAGGGGCCGCGTCTCGTCGACTACGGCCCCTCAGTTTCGGGATATGTGACCCTTTTCGCGTCCTCTGCGTAGGATCTAAAGCGTCAGGCTTTGTGCGCGTCGTGTCACGGTGGAACAGCGTCCGGAACTAGTCCGAGCGATGCTATCCGTACCGGCGGCGCGCACGCTTGCGTATTCCGACACCCATGCGACATGACATGGGTAAGGTTGGATCCTCTTGTCTGTGATTTTTGGCCTCCGACAAACTTACTAACTTAGGGCATTATGTCTGTCTGTACTTAAGGTCTGGGCATCCAGATATTTTAGCCACATTGTCTCGCCAAGTGTGCCAGAGATTACAGACCATGGTCACATAGTTATGATCATTACCAGTGTTAACATGTCTGTTGGTCAACGCCATGTCTGTATTGTATTATATTATCAGGTTTCTACCTTAGGTCTGCTTGCTTGTAGCCACAGACAAATCACCATCCAATAATAACAAGTTGACATTTGTTTATCATATCCATCTGATTATATCTGCTCCACCCCGTTTTCCTGATGAAGCAGTTCCTCTGAGCGATGATGAACACCAGTCAGGTGGAAGAGAAGAAGAGCTTATTATAATAGGGTGAAAGAGCCCAAGCTATATAGTGAACTGAGATTGTTTGTACATGTGGATAAACAATCTCAGAGAGGATAAAGGCTCTGATAAGAGCTATGTCCCAACTTTTTTGCGGCCATGTTTAGTCATGGTCATGCATTATAAGGCGTCCTTCTCCCACGTACCATTTTCAGGCATTATAATGGGGTACAATCTTTTTGATCATGGCATGAACAACCAACCTCACGTGATTATCCTGTCTTACGACACTCTACCAGCTGATAAGATGCACTTGACATTTCCGCAGATTATCATGGCTGATAATGGACGTCTACATTCGCAGGCATTATCATGTCATCATGATTATGTCAAGGCATTCTAAGGCCCCAGCATTCCATTCTATTGGCTGCTCATTCGTGATATTCACTTGTCCAGTTGAAAATGTTATATAAGTCATATTTGTTCTAGGAGTGGCATTACATCGACAGAAACCGTATTTCCACTTTACTAATCCCGTAGTACCATCCTCAATGCCATTCAGGCTCAGAGTACCAGTGACATGCTCAGAGAGCGAGCGAGGGTGAAGCGCCGCTGTGTCGCCACCGCCGGTAATTGAGAGAGAGCGAGAGGGCGAGGAGGATGAGGGTGCGCCGTCGTCGTGTTGTCATCGTTGTTGCCAGTGAGAGCGGGAGAGGGCGAGGGTGTGCGCCTTCATCGTTGTATTGTTGTCATTGCTGGTAAGGGAGGGTGAAGGCGAAAGGGTGAGGACGAGGTGAGGGGAGATGAGCTTTGCGGGAGACTCGATGGGGTGTGATGGGAACTCGAGGATGATCCGAACTGGTAACTGGTGAGATTGTTCGATGGCCTGATGTGATGAAGATGGTGGGTATGTCTTGCTGAGGACATATATCGCATAACGATCTAACGGATTGGTCTGTTTGCGGGAGAAAAAGTAAATGAGCGAGCCATGTATGAATCAGCAACTGGCTCACCGATGAGACTGAGGGCAAGCTTTGACTTCTGAAAGTCACGGAAGTTGAGACTCGCAGGGTGGACAGCCGGGCTCAGAAAGGGGAGATGGTAAGATGGAAGATGAGGCAGGTATGATGAAAAGGCAAGTGGCGATGAACAGGGGTGAACATATGTGAGCGAGGCGTCGTAGGGTTGCCAACGAACCTTCGTGTGTGAAGTGGAGAGGGAACCCCGATGGGGGAACGAACGGCGAGGTGCCGTTGTCGTGTCGTCTGGAGACCGAGAGGGTAAGGGTAAGGGAGCGCTGTTGTCGCAACTGGAAGGTTGGGGTGAGGGTGGAGGCGGGCACGAGGGCATGCGCCATTGTCGATCATCCTTGCCAAGACCGTTGATGCGATCCGCGTAGCAGCAACGAGTCAGAGCTGTATAAAAAACGTTGTATCAGCACCATCCAAGCAATCGTAGCAAGTACGATTCAGACATACCCGTCATCATCTTGGACTTCATCTGCTGCTGTCTGTAGTTCTCATAGTGTGGATGCCTAATGTGCCCATGAACGAAATGACAATGTAAGTTATAGCAAGCAGCACTTACCGGCTTCTCGTTTCCAACCTGGGCAACATGTAGGGGTAGGTTGCATTGTCGACAGTCCACCTTGACAATATTACACGCATCATCGTCAACAACAGGATTCAGAACTTGAGCATAGAACCCCACACCTCAGTCAAGATGAGAAAGACTGTGTGAATGGCATCGGTCAACAACAATGGTGTCGTCCGAGTCCCAAGTTTGACGTCGTCGACTGCAGCGTCACTGTGGTCGAAGTGCAAGGGCAGTAATACGATGAGGCCCGGGACTCTAATCATGGTTGGCAACGAAATAAAGGAGGGTTTGAGCAGAGTAGTCGTTGACTGTGACGTTGTCAATGACGGTGACTAAGTTGAAGTGTCGACTCAAGGTGAAAAATGAAAAGAACTTGCGCGACGAATTTGATTCAGAATTTAAACTTGCCAAATAAAATTAAACAATGCTTATTAAGGCCGACGGGTAGTAGTACTAGTTAAAATGAGTAAAATATATGTACAGTTCTGACTCGACTCTGCGTGACGATGGACCACGACTTGTTCGGATAGGTATTGATGTACTCGTTGAGCCAAGCGAAAAGAAGGGAATAGAGTGTTTTGGCCGGGTCATCACGATCGTCGGAAGCGCCGTTCGGGTCGAGGAAGATTCAGACAGTACTGAGTGCCTTCTTGACGAGCTTCGTCTTGTAAGAGAGCGTGTTCTCAAGTATGGATGGTTGGGTGCCAAGGAACTCAGCAACAATATTGAGGACATTGGCGTTCCAGACGACGGCTGCATCCAGAAAATGGCGCAAGCGCAATTTGATGAACCAGATAATGATGTTGAGGGCAAGCTTCTCCCTCCATGCCTGACAAATGTCCCCGCATTTCATTCGGCCGAATCACTTCAGGAAAGGGGAAGGTATCCACAATGCCAGAAGCCAACATAGCAGGACCCAGCGCCAATGCGCCGACATCTCCTTGATGACCTTGGTGGTCTCGTTCTCCATGATCTCGCCAGCAAGCGCCTCTTTTGCAGGGAACTCCTTGTCGGCGTTCTGGAATATATTCCTAGATGGCGCGTATGATTCGGAGCCGTAAGTAGACGCAGTTTCTTCGCGATTGGACGTCAGTCGACTCTGGTTGTCGAAATCATCAGAACGTAACGATTTGCGATCTTCGTATTCATCGTCGTAGAAATTGCCGCGTTGGAATGGCGAAGCATCGGCCACGAGCAGGACATGCACCTGGGAAGACACCTGGCTGTATGGATCTGCAAAATCGTCTGGAGGAATCCCCGGAGACGCATGGGGTGCATATGGATCCCCTATTGAGTGAACATCAATACCGGCTTCCACTTCCGCATCGCGGATACGGTTTCGTTTCTGTTCCTCAGCGTCAAGAGCGCAGACACGGTCCTCGAGGGAATGGAATGCAGCTTGAGACAAGAAGACCTAGGTGAAGTAAACAGTGAGAATCCTAGTGATCCATGACATGGGCAGTAAGTTACCCTGTATTGCCCGAGGGCTACATCGGTCTCCTGCAGACCCAAGGCGCTTCTTGTCCTCTCGACCTTTTCCTTCGCCGAATCATCTGCGATGCCTAATTGCACTAGAGGCTCCCGGTAGCGAGTGCAAAACTCGTCTGGGGTCAACCCCACCTCGAAAATGTTTATGTTCCTCTTGGAAACCTCGGTCAGGCCCAGGCTCCGAATCTGACCCTTACACTCCGCCCCTCCAATTGGTTGGGTAGCTGGGAGTCGTTGGGATTCATGCAGAAGACAAACCAGCACTGCGTTTCAGATAACGTGTCGAAGAGAGTATCCAGGGTCCGAGCAGCTTTGAACTCGCCAGCGATGCACGGAGCCAGTCCCGAGGAAGGATTTGGGGCATCTTCCTCTTCGCGCTCTTGTTCTTCAACGGGAGCGTCCTCACGGACGATTGCCATCCGCTTAATCGTGCCTTTCCGATGCGTAGAGGGGACACGCATTGGCTTGACAGGTTGTTGTGCAGAGACAATAGTGTCCTCGTTCCTCGGATGTGCTTGAGTGATGATGGCTTTCCCAGAGAACCCTTGACGAAAGTATTGATTGATCCGACACCTTCTGCACCGTCTGCCGCACCGACAGCGGAGCCACGCAGAAGCAAGACGAAGTCGGTGTCCAGTGAGTCCAGATTACGACTAAGGACCCCCCCTCGGCAGAGTATGTCATGGGGCCATTGAAGTGGTTGACAGTGAACATAGGGAATCCAGAGTGATCAATCGCCCCAACCTTGAAAGACAAGTGGCTCCCCCAACGTTTACCGGGCGCTTCTACTGTAGTGTGGTCCGTCTTGTGTGATCGACAAGCCTGGTCATCTATGATATGGATGAGTCCACGGTCCACCTGGCTCAAGTTTTGGGGGAGACAAACAGGGTTGTCGAAGTAGGGAACAGAAGCGACGAAATGTGATGACACATATAATACCTTCGACTAGACTGGGGATCGTCGATCATCAATGTAGAACAATGATTAGTCCGATTCACTGGAAGGACGGGAGAGGAGCAAGGGCGAATCAGAAAATTTCACACACATTCGATAGTAAGGTCATAGATGCCTATCCACAGCACACACATAACTTGTCGGATGGTTCGGTTGAGTCAGAGTGCTTCAGGTTTAGATCAATGGTTAACATTTGACACACTAAGCTACTCCATCAACAGGGGGATTCAGCAAATAGTAACTATGTCACTGTTAGATTGTCAACGAATCACCCACGAAAGCAAACGACGAAGGGCAAAATATGTGAATCAGATTGAGAAAAGAAAAGAAAACTCATTTCTTGGTTTTCGCGCGGGCACGGGTAGTACGTTTCTGAACAAGAGGCTCAGAGCCAGTGGGAAGGACAGATACTTCTGGAACATGAACAGGGACCGGCGCATGACGAGCTGAGGAAACCCGGCGACTTCCCGAAGTCGATGCTGTTCGGGCATTAATGGGTTCAAGCCTAGGAACATCTGAAATGCTGCTAATACTCATCTGCCCAACCTCAACCTGGAGCCTCGACACAGATGTCAGGCTAGCTTCGGAGTGATTGTGAATGGGTACCATGGAATTGGAACTTGTTGTCACCGGCGGAGCGTCTAAGTGGGACAGAGAGGAGAGCGGAGAGGGACAAGCAGGCAGGGGCAGGGGTGAGTGAGGAGTGGGCGGTGGGGATGGCAAGCGATGAACAGGAGAACGAGGGCGCGAATGACTAGGGGGGTGAGAGCGCAGCTCCGGTCCCGGTCCGGGAGCAGAGTCACCGGCATTGAGGGCACCTGATGTACTGATTGACGTTGGCACAGCTGGTCCCACATCGTCCAGATTGTTGATGAAGTCGTCTTCCCAGGTACGAGCAGGAGCAGAGGGTGCTGTCTGCCCAGTAGACGGGCCTTGTTCCTTTTTATCACCGAAAACCTGCGTATTGAAAAAGCTGACAGTGTCAATGGCCCAGCCAGAGCACTTGAACAGACGTTGCAGGTAGAAGTCATAATCTGCTTCATAAGGAATCTTGGTCTCAGCACCCACAGACTGAAGTTCGGGATCCGGTGTGAGCAAATAACGAGCCTTTGGAAAGGGGCCGATTAGACTCATTCCTGACATTGTACGCAACCTATTCACTTACAAATATTGCAGCCAACGCTATAAGTCCTTCTGTCACGCTGTGAACGCTATAAATGTGACCCCTTGCCTTGGGTCCTCCACGAGCCTTCTCCTTGGTAAGCCCATTCTTTCCCAAGATAAGTAGACAAATAACCTGACAAAAACATTTGAAAGCTGCCCAGTCGGAGGACATGATGAACTTACATTGACGAGGACAGGATTCCTGAGAAATCCATCGGCCGTCATCTGATCGGGATCTGCAAACAGAATGGGAGCGATGCGATGATACGCGCCATCTTTCATTGACAATCGCTTCATCTCTAGATCATCTCGCTTGCGGGAAGCCGAGGTAAAAATAGTTGCGTCGGGGACCTTCAGGGGAGCGAAGATGAGAGCCGATGCTTCCTTGACAGCACGGAGCATGTTGGACCTCTCCTGGTTCAGGATGCTGGTGAACTGGTTTGATGTGGTTAGCATAGAGAGAACGCATCAAACGACTTGATTACATACCACAGAACCGAAGGATTTATATTTAATCATCTCTTTGTGCAAAGGCTGAGGCGCAAACATGAAGAGTTCAGTAAGAACAGCATCACGTTTGGCCTCGGGGGAATCCCAGCGGCCTGGACTGAAGAGGTCAACGTCAGGACTTAGATTGCTCTGGACTGGGAAGAGACCACTGATGACCCAGAGTCGTCGCAGCATAGCAAATTTCTTTGCCACACGTCCGATCTGCTCATTCAGCGAATCCGTCTTATTCATGGCACCCTTGCGCTTCTTGGCAGGTAAGGCAGCGTCAAGGGTCCGAAGATCTTTCTTCGTGATCCTCAGCTTAGCACGTGTTTCCGTCAAAGACTTTTGGCACAGTGCAAGTGCCTGCCAGGCCAATGAGTGAATAAAACCAAGTCCCATTGACAGTAGTTGCACTCACCTTACGTAGCTCAGGTATCGCTGCATCGGGTGGCGGTACACACAGGGCGCTCATAATTTGCTCCGCATCGCTGTCATCTGAATCCTCAGCCCCCTGAACAGAGCCCTCGTCAAAGTCAGGTACATCGATAGCGCCCTCGTCTTGATGCTGCGGGGAATGGGGCATTACGGCGACAAGGATGGCAAGACCAGGAAGTGTTTCTGAACAGAGTCTGTGTGACAGAGTGGGGCGGAAAGCCTGAGTAGTCAGAGATGGGTCCAGATGAACCGGCGAAGGATTGAAAGTTCACCAAGTGGGTCCTGATATACCTTCTATTGCGGCGATGTCAGGGTCTGGTCCAGGTTGTTTAAATTGAATCTGAGTCATGAACGGACTGATTGCTTGCAGTAAGTACCCGCCGAAATGACAAAGAAACAGGTGAGCGGATGCAATCGAAACATACCCGAGCTAATAAGACGGATGTCGACCTCATGTTCTTTTCGTCACAATACCTTTTAGGCTTGATTCTGACACTCACCGCCAGTATTAAGACGTACTCCAACTGAACATTGACTGCAATTTTCTCGCTTTAAGCATGTGATCAGGTTCAGAGTGATCCGGTACTCGCCTATTATAATATGAGGGCTGCCGTTCTTCCAGGGTCTATTAGAAAGCCGAATCCGAGTCGCTTTGGATGGGCATGTGTTCGGTCGCGATCCGAATGGAGTGAAATCAAGAAAAACCCTGTTATCGTTGAGGTTACTATGTTAGGACCAAGATGTAATGACTAATTGAATCAAGTAGACGTCAATACATGATTACGATGTCATCAATCAATACTGGTACTAGCCTATGGAAATGGCGAACACTACTAAGAGCATGGAAGTCGTTCATAAGTGGAGGGGGAAAGGGTGGTTATGATCCATCAGCGTGACAGCGCGTCTTGGTAGTAAAACGCGTGACCACCAACACACTACAACGAGGAACAAACCAGACCTTGGCATGTTGCTTGTTGAGGGTATATTTCGTCTTCTTGTGCCACGTGTAAAGTTCCTCGTTGGATTCCTTTTCTCGAACCTGTCGTCAGAAGACCATCGTCATCTCGCTCGCCAAAAGGCTTTGAAGAGGTCAAGTATGATTGTCCACCCAGTCAGAACTAATACTCACTTGACCTTCTGCTTGGGTGACACCCATGCCTCCAGCGTTGACGCAATTCAAGTGTCCCGACAGTCTGAACTACAGGAGGAAGTTTCCCTGAACTCGGCAGAGGGTCTGAGGTCGCTGTCCATTCATTTGTCAGTTTATCAACTTGATTCGGACATAAAAAGTATGACTCACAGGAGATTGTTTCATGGGCTGGAAATTGTAGTGTCCTTGAGGCGCAGGAACATGTCATCGTCGAGATAAGTGAAGGCGATGAACTCCTCCACGTTTTCAGGATCAGGGGCCAGGACAGCACCGTGGACAATTGACGCTATGGGAATGAAAATGGAGGAGGACCGAGCGGCAGCCTTGACGTGGATGAGGTTGAGATCACGATCTAATCGACGGGACGATCCAGTCCGCATCATGAATGGCTGCACAAGTGCAAACTCGAATATTCCATCGAGCTCTGGGATGTGGCAGGTAAAGATGAGAATGAAACGAACGAATGCAACCGTCGTGTGGGTGAACTGAATAAGTGCACAGTCATAACGCGGTTTCGAGAAGAATGATGGGTTGCATCTAAGATGGTCAGTGGTCTCTCGCCAGTCGACCGTCGACCCATAGTTTATCCTGAGATATTGGTGTTCGGTTATCTGCCAGAATACGAGCTCCATTAGTTTTCTTCAAAAAAGGCCAAGCAATGAATCACTTCAAAATCGGGAGGGATTTTAATGTAGTTGATATTCTCATATCCCCAACCACGAACTGATGAATTGATGAAGTTGGTAAACTTTCTGCGGATCCCACTAAACGCACTCTCCCTTGGGTTGTCGGTCTCGAGCATTTGCATGAGTAAAGGTTTGCATCGCGACCCAAGTGTATATGGTTGATAGACCGAGTCGGGAACATTGGCATCTGAGTCTTCATTGGTATCGAGTATGGCTGACGTAGATTCGGGGTCTTCAGCATCAAGAATATCTTGAGAATCAATGGACTGCCTGAGGAGTTTTAAAGCGAGTCTGTGGTGATCAACACGAAGAATCTGGATCATCATCAATCAGCAAATCAAAATGGTGTTGAAAAATACATATTAATATGAAACGCACCTGATTGGCGACATCTCTTCGATTGGTGCGACGATCATATGCTTCTCGTAATGCACCGTGCATGCTTTCATTTGGGTGCGTACTATAGTTTCGTGCGACACCCTTGGACCGTATGTCACATACTACATGTTTCCACAGGTGGACTTTTGGAAAGTCCCAATCCACCTTCAAACTCTGTATATCTGATTTTGCCGCCAATTCAATGTATTCCTACTGTTATGATTGGATCATAACATCAAGCTTATCAAAGCTTATCCAAGCCTATCAGAAGCTTATCTAAGCTTATCTGAGCTTATCAGAGTGTAGATCACTCTTATCAAGTTTTATCAAGCCACTGGAGTGGCTTATCTGTGCTTATCTAAAGGCTAGATGCCTTATCATCCTTATCTATGGGGTTGATCTCCTTATCAATCCTTATCAGGGTACAGTGTACCCTTATCAGTCCTTATCAGGGTGA
>JBBPMC010000308.1:0-26724 GCA_038090115.1 Strobilomyces echinocephalus | reverse complement strand
GTGAGTGGTGTATTTTACCACAGAGAAGAGTTCAAGAGATATACAGAGTCTGGAGAAAAAGGGGGTTTCATGTATAGAAGACATGGTGAATCAACTCGCTTATTTCGAGTTGAGGAAAGAGTCTGAAGCTTGGGGATTTGTTCTCCATGACACCGCACGAATCTATTCTGTGCAGGTCACCGGAAGTAAGAAACATCCGGTTTCTCTCCTTTCCATATAGAATAGGGTGTGTTCCAATTGTGACGACAAAGAGGTTGGCGATTATAAATATGGAGTGCTGTTTCAACAGCATCCCAATTATCTCTAGCAACTGCTTAAAGCTCTTTCTAGATTTCTGCCCCCATTGTTCCAGTACCAGTCCCTGAGCAAGAATGAGTTCTCATTTGGATAGGGGTGTGGATTATCCACAAGGGAACTTGATATCATGCTATCTGAGCACAAGCTTGCATACGTTGTGAATGATGGATCAAGGGGATTGTGAGATGGGAGGGTTTGACAATTATAAATACAGAATAGTCCAAATTCATTTTTCTGAGTTTTAAACACCCAAAACGAAGGTGAGACGGGGGTGTTTGGGGACAGGGTTCAAGAGCTAGCAGAACATGGCTGAGAATCTGGATTCAGATCAATTTCATGAGATAGAACAGGGGGTAGGGTCTCAGGAAGGGCATCTCTGAAGCGTGAAGGGAGCTGTCGATGTAGTCATCGTGAGCATCATTGGGCCAGAGGTAAGCCTGAAGTGTCGAGCTCCATATCAGGCTGATCACAAATTATTCCATGGGCCATGGAGATGGTATCAGGTGACTGCTGGTACACTGCTGTACACTGCTGTACACCTCTGTACATTACTATATTCTCACACATCTGTACAGAATATCTTTACTGTACAATTCTGTGCAGAGCTGTATACATGCTGTACAGAACTGTACATACAAGGGCCTAGCTGTAGGACTGTGACTATGTACAGAGTTGCACAGATCTGTACAAGGGGGGAGATATTTGCAAATGCCTATCAACTTGTGTTTGTTGATGAGTCCCATTTGAACAGAGTGACTGTTCAACAACTGTTTGGCTGATCTCATGAGGGTCACTGGGCCTGTCAGTGCAATTTTTTCATGTGTGGAAAGAAGTAGGTGATGTTGTAGGACCTTTTGTGATTCTAACCAAATGTTCCAGATATACTATGTTACCAGCACTTTCTCTCAACAGAATTCTTCTGGTCATTATATACTCTTAGTGCAGATCAGCCAATGGAATGTGTTTATTTCTCGAACAATTTTTGTGGCGGGACCTGTACAGTACATACCAAATCAGGAACTTCAGTCGGAGATGCATATTCAAAGTCCACTAAATTTTAGACCGCTCTATCGTTCTGCAACGGGCTGTATACTATCCTAGTTCTGCCATCTGCTTGACCAATGGATCTTGCTCGCCCACAGGAGGCGACGTGCGCGCTCGAGCGGTTGATTTCTGTTGCTGAGGATCCTTGTTTGGGTCGACGTCCCAAGTGCGATCGCCAATGACGAGCTGTGTGTTGGTTACCGTCGGGTCGACGGGCGCTGCGGCGACGCTCTGACGCCTCTGAGGCTCTCGCGAAAGAGAAACGTCCCCGTTCGCCGCTGACCTCGGACTGGTCGACGACTGTGTAGCACTTCTCGACAACGAAGCCGCATCGACGGACGTGCGAGACGGGTCACCAGCGCCCACTTCAGCGTGGCTGGCATCATCGTGGACGTCATCGTCCTGTGGGAGAGTTGAAGAGCGAGGGGGTCTCTGTGTGGAACGAACAAAGCCAGAAGGCCGCGTGGTGTTCCGGGAAGACGATGCCGGGGGTGCGTCAGTGCTCGCGTAGTTGACGAACACTGGGGGTTCAGGGACCTGGTTCCCCGTACCATAGTTTCGAACGAAGCTCTCCATGTCTTTTTCTGGATCCATCTGTTCCAATGCGACACGCAGTCTCTCGCACGACTGGCGACAAAAGAAACGAATCAGTGATCAGCTCGACCATGGCCAAGGACACACGCACCTCGTCGTCCGACACACACACCGTCGACACCACGTTGGCGTACGCCCATATGTTGCTCTTCATGAACTCCATGCGCTCCTCTTCGAGGTCTTGACAGGTATCGCAGAACGCCTTCCAATCCTGCTCCCACTTTTGCATCGTCTCCTGCAGCACCCTCGTGACCTGGGCATAGTCGTTCTCGTTGACCCGGACCGTCTGCTGGGCGCGCTCCAACTTGAGGTGAATCTTTTCCAAGTCCTTGCCCTGGGCGAGGGTCGACTGCGCCGTGTACGAGTTGATGCGGAGATAGTCCGACTCGTACTTTTCGCAGGCCTTGCTGGCGTGCTGTTCCCTCGACTGCTTGATCTTGAACTCTTTCTCGATCGCTGCTTGATACACTTTCTTGTGGTGCTGTTGTTTCGAGACGAAAGCTCCGACCTGGCGCTCGAGGTCCATGCGGACGAGCTGAGCGAGGTGTGCGTGGAACCCGGCCTGCTTGTCGGTCTCCAGGCGAAGGGTGTCGATCGAGTTGCGCAACTCCCTGTCCAAGGCGATCAGAAGACACTCCAAGGACGATTCGAGGTACGCACCCGATCTCGTCCCTTCCGATCGGCATCTTGGCCAGTTTTGCGAGTCGTTTGGCGTAGTCTTCCTCGATCGTCGATCTGATGGGCCGAGATGAGGACACGGGGGACACAAGCACAAGTCGAGGGAGAGGGCGACCCACCGCTCCTTCCAAAAGCTGCGCAGCTCTTCCATGGTGCGGGCTCCGCCACGCATGCGTGCGGAGAGGACGTCGACGCCGCCGTCGCCCACGCCCCAGAAAGCGTTGCAAAAGTCGAGGTCACGGACGGAGAGGTCTGGGGACGTCGTGCGGGCAAATTTTGCCAGCGAAGTCGTAGACGGCTGCCGTCTGGCAGACATGATGCGGAACAGAAATCTGTGTGGTCGTCGTGGCTGGTCGAAAAGACAGCAGACTCGGTTCACTGCGGTGGACGGGTCGAACTGGAGGCCAGCTGGTCGGATTCTGGCCGTGGGTGGGTCGACGACGACGGCGCTGCTGCAGTGGCTCTTGGCGGCGTGGTCTCTGGAGCGTCTCCTCGTGGCAGTGTCTTACACGACCTCAACTCGATTATATATCCTATCCATGACTTCGGCAGTCCAATGACATCGGCAATGACATCGGCACTTTTTTAAAACACATACTTTTCTCACTTTCCACAAGGCTAGCTAGCATCTCCAGTGTATTCTGAGCCACGGCGAACTTGAACGAGCACAATTGATGGAGAAATGAGTGAGATAGCTAAATGGTCGTTGTCACGCAAAAAAGCCACTACCAGCCGAATCGTGAGATAGTATGGTTGTGATGTACATACAGGACACGACGCGACGAAATAAGAATACAGATATTTTTTAAATAAAAACCACCCCCCCGGCGATCAGCGAGTGGCAGCCGGGGCTGCAACCGCGGCCGCACCTTCCGGTTGTGGCTCCTTGCGGGGGGCGGGGGCCACAGGTGCCGCGGGCCCGTTCAGGAGCTCACCTCTCGCAGCAGTGCCGAAACCCGTGGAACGCAACATCTCCTCGCTGAACCGTGTCACGCGGGCGATGTAGACGAAGAGGTACAACGGAGCGGACATGAGGTCCAAAACACCGTAAAAGACCATCTCGCCGGTGGGACTGATCGCGTTGCCACCCTCCGAGAGACCCCAAGCGATCGGGTAGAGCATCCAGATGAAAGAGATGTATGCAGCGCCGAAGATGAAGGTCCGTTTGAACTCGTTGTAGGCGAATGCACCGTGCATGAACGGGATGTGGCCAACCATCGACCCCCTAAAGACAGATGAGTCGACGTTGCACGACAAGGAGACCTCGACCTACCAAATGAAAAACAGGCCGATCAAGGCAAAAACGAAGTATGCCCATTTGTACGAGGATTGGACGAGCGCGCCCACCAAGCCGTTGACGACCAGAAACCAGGAGAAAAACAACACAGTGAGGATGTAGGGGGTCGACAGGCGGGTGAAGGTCAGCAGCGACAACAATATCAAGGGCGCATTGATGAAGTACTGAATATATCGAACATACTGTGGCAGAGCGTAAGACCGTGGCCGGACTCGAACAAAGGAAGGCGTACCCAAATTTGACGAGTGGGGTTACCATCAAACTCTGCGCGAATAAGCGTCCAGCCCAAGTCGGATGCCATCGAAAAGTAGGCGACACTGGCTACAGCGAGCACCATGAGGGGAATGAAGTGCAGAATTCGATTGTGTTGACGACTCTGGAGAAGATGAGGGACGAAGAGAGAAGAAAAAGGGGCCGCACAGTGAATGTCCAGATGGAAACCAGAATGAAGGAAAGGAGCATGAGGGCGAATACGGCCCAGAGCCAGTCAGAGGCATGGGTGGTGATGTGGAGATCGCCGCCTGGCGGGTTGGCGTTGAGAGCGCCGTTGTGTCTGGGGTAGAGAAATGCCATGGCGATGGAGACGAGAAAGGGGAAGGACCCACTTATAAATGGTGCGACACAGAGGGGCCCTATCACGCAGAATAGGAGAATACATGTTCCATTCAGTGACGTCACGGTTCTAAATTCTGACATATCCACAAAAGGAAAGTCTCTAGCCCAGCATGTCGGAAAAGTCGTTGCGCCGAAAGATCGTCCGTGTCGGGTCCTGCTGTATGCGATCGTCCTTGAGCATCCTGCAGCATCGTCTGTCAGAGGAGACGCTCCACCCGAACGCGAGACTGACCGGGCATCCACCCGTGCATCCTCGCCCTCGACGCCGACCACGGCCTGGGGCGTCTTTGCGTCGATGACCTGCACGCCGTCGCTCAGCACACGCTCATCGTACCCGACGTCCACGCTCACGTAGTGGTTGTCGCAGTGCGGGCAGTACTCGTCGCTCTCCTCGTAGCTGGTCACGTCCTTGCGAAACGCCTTTTTGCACTTCTTGCACGCGAACGCCATCTCCGTCGTCTTCTTCAGCCCGTGGTCCTGCGTCTCGGCGTGGCATTCGGCGCAGTCGAACCACTGTTTGCAGCACGGCGCCCGTATCGACACTTGGGCGTTGAGGACGTGTTTGCTGCAGATAATAATCAGTCGTTTCGTCCACGATTCCAAGGACGGTACAGACCACATCGTAATGAGAAGGTAGAGTTCAACTACCAAATACGGACCCTACCAAGTCCAACGCCCTCCTCGCCGCCTGGTCCGACGGAAACACCGGGTAGTCCCTCCCCACCACCCTGCCCTCGTGCAACAACAGCGTGATCCGCTTCAACAGCACAACACCGTCCACCTCGAACGTCGGCAGCCTCAACGCCCTCCAAAATGCACCTCCGTGATCGCTCAGGATCGGGTACGGCAGTCCGAGTCGCGTCGCCACCTCGCTCTGATACGCCCCAGTCTGCGTGCTCAACGCAAAGACTCGTATGCCGCCCGGTCCGGCAGCTCGCAACGCGCCGAGCGTGTCTCGGACGCCACACAGTTCCTGTCAACGAAAATCGGTCGTTCGGTCCTGTCCACGGGCAACCGGGTCCACTCACCGGCGTACACCCCCTCGCACCAGGAATCGCGTCCCATTCAGGCGCGTTCGCCACTCCGGGCTGTCCCGTCCTCGGGTACACGAACACCAGGACCGGGCCCTCGAACGACGACGCGCGCAGGTCGACATCACCGTCCTCTTCCCCGGCCGTGGCTGTAGCACGCAATGATACACCCTCCGGAAGTTCCGTCTGCGGAGCCGTCCCGGCGCTGAGGTGGTCCGCTAGCCCGTCGTCGACGGGCACAGGGAGATCGTTCGGGAGTGTCAACCAATCCTTGGGTACCACCTCTTCGGCTGCCATTCTCGACTGGACGATCGGATGAGGGGAGAATGATGTGCGACGACAAGGTCAATCGATATCGGAGCTCCGCATCCTGCGCTATGATGCTTGATTAGCTGCGCTTATAAATAGTACGTCCGCGGTCGTCTCACGTCCCAATGTACGGCCGACTGATCTGCATTTTTACTAGGGACGCTCGACGACTCTGGCAGAGGTGGCTGTCAGGCCCAATGTACCTGTCCATGCAGGACTGAGACCAGGTCCGCACATACGGCGGAGAGAAACGTTCGAATTAGGGACATCCATATTACTAGTAATACAAACGTTAGAATAAGCACGCTCTATCAATACACGACCATCCGAGACGAACGATCATGGCATCTGTCGCTGCCAGCCCGACGCCGGCGGTCGTCCAATCTCTGTACGTCGTCCCGTCAGCACGCATCCGACGACCAAAAACCAATCGAAACGACCCACCGATGGGCGACCGCCAATGATGCACCAGACTGTTCCCGTCCCGATCCCGCTTCGACCGCGCCCTCGCCAGATCGACCTCGCTCCCACTCAACACCGTCCCAAGCTCGACGTTCCCCCCGATCGTCCTCCGATTGGGGTGCAACGACAACGACCCGCCTACGTACCCCGCCGACGCCGACTTGTCCTCCGACACCGCCTTCTTGATCAACGCGCGCTCTGCGTCGCCCAACGGCGCCATCGCCACCTCGTACGTCGGCAGTCCAGGAGACCCGTTCGCGTGGTACGGGTGCTTCTGCGCCGCGAACGAATCATATCGCTCCAGATCTGGGCTGGACCGCTGCGTGATGTCGATGTAGGACCCGGCGTCGCGCTCGGATTGCGTCCCGTGCGCTCGGTTCCAGCATCGCTGCGCGCGGTGTCGTTTGCGCGCGCGTTGTTGCTCTCTCTGCGCCATCTCGCCTTCGATCGACCGCGGGAAGAATATCTGTGATGTCGACATGAACGGGTGTTGCGCGCGCTCAGCTGAGGTGCACGTACCACGAGGGTGATTCCGGAGGAAACGACACAGCCGATCCCTGAAATGATGCCGAGCAAATCTATGACATGCTCAGGGGGTGGGAAATATCAGTGGTAGTAAAGCGATCGTACCCGTCGGGAACCTGGTTCATTAAGGTCAGACGGTCCATGCGCACGACCGACATCAGGTCTACATACATTTTATCGTTGATGTGTTGATGCGGTCTAATACCATCAGCGCCGAGAATGACGACAGGAACAGTAAACAGGAACCGGCACACGATGCGAACGCACTAATCGGCGGTGAGCAACGGTATGGCGATAAGAGGGAGCGGAGCGACAGACGTTGAGTTCATGATAATTCGTCAGCCGAACCAATGTAGCAGCCTCGACGCCCTGTGTTTTCTGCCGATGAAATGTCGTCACGCGGAAATACTGCAAAACGACGAGTGGCGTACGAGATTTGCAATGAAGGAAGGAAACGTCCACAAAATGGGCAGGAACCATATCGTCAACGACAGCCCTGCGAGGCCCCCGGTCAGGAACGTGTACCCCTCGCACTGCGATCCGGTATCAGTCATCTTTCCAAACCGATGCGAGCGTCCACCGACCTTGTGATAGTCCCCGCGGGTGAAAGTGGTGATCATCGGCATGGCGAGTACGGCGATGCAAGATCCGACCGCCCATATCTTGAAGTACAGACTCCTAAACCAGTCCTGATGCGCCGAGCCAGCGTTGACGAGAAATAGCCAAAAGCAAAGTTCTATGGGAATTTTCTCGAAGGATAAGCGGGCGTCAACCATGGAGCATCAACACGTGTACCTTGCAAGTGGGTCATGCTGCGGCGGGCTCAGCCAACAATCGCGAAACAATGAGTCATACTCACAGCTCGAGTCCCCAGCCAATAGAAAGCGAGAGGTAGAGCGGGAATATCGCGTTTTGCGCAGACGAACTCCATAGTTCATACGGGGTCGGCACGACTGCCGGTCGTCGGCGACGACGTAACAAAAAAAAGTGAAACAAGTCGTACCTCCGAGCGTGGGTATTACTGTGAAACCATAGGTATACTTTATGATGGCGAATCCCAGCGCGTACGTGATGATGAGGGGGATGGTCAATAAATATGAATACTAGGCCACGGTCGTCAAAGACATGGGGAGATGATAATGTTGTCGTCAGACGCACCGTCATAACACGCTTGAACGCGCCCGCATGCGGGCCTTGATTCCACCTGGATGGCGAGTCTAGCCGTCGTTTCCGAACATTACGGCGCAAAAAACTTACCTCAGGCATCTGAAGCGGTCAAAGGACCAGAGATGGAAGGCGAGGAAACTACCAAGCTGCCAAGAGTGCTCAGCCGCTAAGACCAAGCGAGAAGAACAAGACGTACCACCACGGTCAAGAGTGCCCATATGAGGTACACGGCCGGGGATATGTGCGCCATACAAACGAGAGCCACCTGGGAGGTGAAGACGAGGGTGGGACAGCGGTGGTCGGAACATGTGCTAATATAAGGCGCGAGCAGGTGGAACGATTCCCGGAGAGCAGTACAACAATCGGCTAACTCGGATCCGCTGACGGCGTGATACGGCTGACTAATCTGATGGTGATCCATGTGGCACTTCACTTGAAACAGCCACTTCAACCGTTTTCGCGATGCCACGCCCGACCGAGGACGACGAGCAGGACGTCCTCGCCAGCGCACGCTTCGGCGACCTCGAAGACGTCCAGCACTTCATCGCCACGTTCTCCGCCGACGCCCTCAACGCCGTCCAAGACGACAACGGCAACTCGGTCCTGCACATGGCCGCCGCCAACGGCCACGCGGGTGAGTCGCCCCGAGTCCCGAGCCAAGTCGACGCTGGCAAGGCACACATATGTAGAACTCCTCGCGCACCTCCTCCCCGTCGTCGACCCGAAGCTCCTCGCACGCCGGAATCGGGCCGGATCGACGCCGCTTCATTGGGCCGCCGTCAACCGCCATCTGGATGTCGCGCGGACCCTCGTCGATTTCTCAGTCGGCCCTGGCGTCGCACTGATCGACATCAAAAATGACGCGGGGAGGTCGCCCCTTGGAGAAGCAGAGTTGGGGGGATGGGACGAAGGCGCGCGGTGGTTCGTGCAGGTGATGAACCTCGACTCGGATGAGATCAAAGAGGAGGAAACGCAATCGCCGGTGGATCCGTCGCAAGCAGTCAAGGTGGAGATTCAGGACGCGGAAGGACAGATAGCGAGGATGACGATCAATCCAAAAGCACCAGTCCCTCAGGATCAGGCGCCATCGCGAGGTCCGTCGACCGTGTCTAAATCGAATTGATGGCCTGACACGCTGATGCATGGGACAGAAACGCTACCTTAGTCTATTTCCAGGAACAAAATACATTTGATGGGACCATTGATGCTGGTTATCAGACAGAAGCTGCCCGAGTATGATCCACGCAGCATCATGCATGATACCTTGAAAACACTATCTAATGAAATCTCACTATCAGTCGTAGGATCTATCTCAACAGCCTAATATCACACTCGGGACCCCCGGTCGCAACACGCGCGGAGATAGAAAAAGTCACATTTCGACTCCTCGTTACCCTCTTCCCACAAATCAATACACGAAATGACGACACATCAAAAACTGTTGTCAAGAAGACGCTATAACCCCGTCACCGCACGTCGATGGGTAGACGCGATTCGCCTCGACGCAGGATCGTTCTCATACCTGTCTCGCCACGACACGCGGCGCTCGCGCGAACGAAAGATCCCTCGCTCGGGTACATCGGTCGTCCCGGTCTGTAGGCTCACCGTCGCGGGCGCACCGCCATGCGTTACCTGGTCCCACGCCGTATGTGTTGAGCCGGGACCATGGGGATGACACCGTTTCCAAGCCTCGGGCATCGCCGAGGGCGTATTTCGCAAAGGGAAAGAAGAGCCAGGACCAGAGGAACGATCGGATGGTCGTCGACTAAACGCTGGAGACCGATCTCGGTTCCCACGCTTCTGGGGAGCGACGTATGCTCCATCCCCCCTTGTCCTGTCAGTTTTTTTCGTGAGATAGAAACTAGGCGGAGCGTTGCGTACCCGAGAGCGCCATGAGAATGCGAGGAATTCGTATTGGTAGACGACGATGAGTATCGACGAAACTTGGTGCTCTTGTCCTCGACGTGACATTGGTCAGGCGCAGCGCGCAAGTTCCGTACGCGCCAGTTATCGCTCTCGTCCTCTCGACCCAGTGAGGCCCAGGAAGAATTATCCATCCGGCCACGTCGATCCGGCGTCCATCCAGAATCCCGCGAACGAGATAGCCTTGCGTCAGCTTGCTCTGTCTGGTAATCCGCGCCAGTCTCGTCGTGGTCATAAAATGCGTCTCGGTTCCCCCACAGATGCCCAGCGCTCCTGACTCGCCTTGGAGTGCGTAGGCACCCAATGTCCGATGGTGATCCGCCGTCTCGCCGTGCAGCGAGAAGCTTCTCGTCTGCGCTCCACGTTCCGATGGCGATCATCGCACCGTCGGATTCGTCCTTGCTGGCACTTTTATTACCGCCGGAAGATACGCCCTCTTGACCACCGCGATCCGCGTTGCTAGACGCCACCGAAGAAAACGTCGACTCGCCATGAGCTCCACATACGAGGTTCGGAGCCGTCGTCTGGGCGGGATCTGGATCCGCGATAGCCACGTCACGAATCGCCGACGTGCCACGCATCATGGCAGTGGAATCGGTGAGATTCCCAATAGGAAGGGAGAGCAGACGGTTCCGAATCGCCATTGGCCATTCGGTTCTAACGAGCGCAGTCCGCCTCGAAACGCCAGCGTCGAGACCAAATTCGTCCCGTTCCGACCAACTGTCGTCCTCGGATCGTCGTCCGACAGCCACCACGTCGTTCGAGCCACGATCCACAGGGTCCGATGCGCCAAAGAGGAAAGTCGAACCGGGAAAGGGAGCGCGTGCCTTGGCTCCCAATCGAGCACACGAGCGACATAGGGTCCATGGCGTCCCCTCGAACTCGGTTCCTTGGGGCGCATCGACCGCGTGTTCTCTGACAAGCGTCGACGCGGCGTCCTCGCGCGCATCCGCGACCAGACTTCGAGGCGTTTCGTCTTTCGCAAGCGGATCCCAGCGCAGGGACCGTTGGCCCGAATCGGCCGTCGAGTTCACAGCCACCGCCCTTGGCACGGCTCGAGACGCCGACGGCGCCCTCCGATGCAACACGAAGATAGCCAGGGCGAGCGCCCACACGAGGAGATGACCCATCACGCGAGCGCCACTGACGGCGGGGGATCCCAGAACGCCTGCAAAACCTAGAATAAGCAGGCGCGGGGTGAGCACCCCCGTTAGGCAGAGCGGGCGCGAAAAAAGTCACCTGGGACGTCGTGTGCGGGTTGTGGGACGAAGGGAGAAAAAGGGACGCTCTGATCCACCGGCGGGTCCGTCGCGAACGAGGGCCAGGTCGGTTCGTATCTCCGCTTGGGCGGGCACCCCCACGTTCGGTGAGAATCAGCGGCGGCGCGCGCGTGCAGATGCAGATCAGGACCAGGGTCGCGCCCGCTGAGAACCGCCCAGATCCGTGCGGAGCCGCGCGCGAGAAAGGCGAGTTCGCTGTGCGCGTCGAGGAGGTCGAGCAAGAAGCAGCGAAAGAGTCTGGCATGAAAACGGAGCGTGTCCTCGTAGTCCTCCCATGGAACGAACTGGAACACCGCCGACGGTTTGGGGAGCATCCGTACTAGTGGGGTCTCGGCGACGTTCGAGATCGGGGTTTGAATCCGCCTCTCCGGCGACTCGCCATCATGTCACTTGCCGACACCACCCGTGAACGCAACAGAATTCACTCAGCTCGACGTTCTCCGTGCTCTATGACTCCAAACTTGACCTGAAGTCCATTTGAGCACAGTCCGCCTCGAACAGGAAGGCACGACTCGAAACGGGCGAGCAAGGTCCTCGGATGCGTCTTTACCCGACGGAGATTGCGAGTTACGAGGGCTTGGACGACGGCCAGAAGGCACCTGCGACATTAACTATGGGTTCATTGCGTTTAGAGCGTCGGGGACGACACGTCAAAGGTGCCTGACATTAGCGAGATGATTCTATGTGAGCGCTTTGATGACGGCGTTCTTGATTTCATCAATTCCGAGTCATGGCCGGGGTTCTCCTCAGTGAGGCTGACGATGATGATTTGCCCCCTGAAATGATTTCACGACGGTCGTATAGTGTAGTGGTTATCACTCGGGATTTTGAAGATAGTATATATGATTTCCCGAAACCCAGGTTCGAACCCTGGTACGACCTGTTCTTTTTACATTTGTCCTTTCCCTTGATCATCAAGGCACGCTTGATGTTCAGACGGCGATTTCCAGCTCTTGGCGCGTCCCTACTCTTGGAGAGAAGCTCTATACGAGGCATGCCACTTGCCCAAGTACCTACGACTGAAATCTTTTGGTGAGGTGTGCCCCCGAGCTCGAGATCCCGTATCGAACGTTCGTCATCTCGTAGTCGGTCTGGCCGGAAGAACGTCCTCTCTCAGAGTTGTCACCGCAGGCTCGGGCACATGGGTTGCAATTTCGGCGGCTCTGAAGAGAAGTTCTGTTGATGGGCAAGAGTACATGCGCCCACGACGAGGGGTTACGGACCAAAATCGAAAGTGTTTGATCTGTTCTAGGCGCATCTAGGCCTATTCTATGCCTTGACTCTTGACTCGACCTCGGGCGGCGAACGTCCGTTCCCCAGAGTTTCCATTCTGGCGCGCGGTACTTTGCGTTTTGGTGATTCGGACGTCGTGTGCTGATTGCCAAGGCTCGCTCGTTTGTCGAAAGCGGTATGATTGCGTTGGAATCGAACCGACGGTTGCCATAATGTAACCTCGCAAGAACGCGCTGAGGCCTGACTTGCCGCTTTGAGCACCCCGAGTTCCTGGTCGTCGAGACGAGACCGTTGTCGCGTCGTGCCAGGGTCCTACGTCTTCGGAGGGGCAGATGCTATGATTCAATCATGGGAGTGTTTCATTTGCGCGCTGGTGCGGAGGAAAGCCGCCTCAAGTGCTCGGACACGTCATATCGTGAAGACCCCCGTCGTCAGAAGACAAACGCATGTTCTGCGTCTCAAACGTCCGGCGTGCGATCGTCCGAGTCAGCAGGCTGATGCAATCGCCCGAGCGGGGGGGTGGGTCGAGCGCAAAAATGGGAGCTGTCTATCCGTGGCGACGAGCGGCGCAGGCCCGCTGACGGGCGCGGGTCAAATGAAGCGGACCGTTGGCAGTTTATGAGGGTGTCTCGTTGCCGGATTTCCGTCTCGGCAAAACGACCGACGGTGAAACTTGTCAGGAGGATTTCCGGCGGTCTCTGGGGCGGATTCGACTCGTGTACGTACAGCATGTATTAGAAAGTCCCGGTGCCTCTCCGTCCCTTCATCACTTCTCCCCCCATCTCCTCCCCCCCAGTCCCTGGTTGGCGACGCCGGGGTCGACACAAGAGCTGGGACACGATCCCCCCCACAAGACGCCGAGACAAGGGTCCATTGACGCCGGGACCAAGTTTGGAAGTATTTCGTGTCGACGGACAGCGTACATCAACGTTCAACGCTCACCTCGCGTCCTGGACGCTGCGTTGACTTATCTCCGTCGCCGCACTTCAGTTCCGCGACGCCATCAATCAAAGCGATTCAGACGCACCTCTCCGTTGCTCGTGCTACGGCATCCCTCATCAAACTCGGCTAGTGCGTCGTCGCCCCTTCTGGATAACGTGCTCGCTCGCTAACCCGAATAGCAGCACTACGGGCCAATCAGCGCAGGAGCCTGGACGAGCTGCGAGGCTTCAACGTGCACCGTTTTCTGGTGATCGGAGCGGCAGCACGCGTGTCTCGAGATTTTTTTTTTGGAACAGGACCCTGGGCCGGAACCAGTCGACACTGATCTGATCATTGCGGCCTAGAATGCCGGACTTGCGACCTGACGGCGAGCGAGGGGAAACAGCGACAGCGGAAACGAGCCCAGGCCTCGATGTCTGCGGAGATTTAGGTTTGGGGTGTGCCATGAGGCTGGAAGGGGTGGATGAGGCGTGTCGCCGTGAAGCCGTGGATCCAGGTGGTGCGAGGGGGAGGCAGACCTGGGAGGGTGGCGAATCCTCGAAGGAGAGGGCGGGTGGTGGAGAAGGTGCGGAGACGGCTGGTCGCCGCGTGGGGATGCTGTGTGCGCCTCGAAATTACAAACGCCCTCAGTCTCTTCAGAATCTCAAGGGCGTCTCCGGGTCCCCGCCTGCCATCCCTCCCCGCTCTCCGCTCCGTCCGTGTCCACACTGCCAGCAGCTCGACGACGACGACTCCCACCTCCTCCTCATGCCCTCCCTCCGTCAGAACTTTGGCGGCTCGCTCACCGCTCTCCTCGCCACCCTCGACGCAGAGTCCCTCAAAGACAAGGCTCTCCCTCTCCGGCCCGACCAAGACGACGTGTTCACCCTCGACTACAGCGACGAGATAGCAGAAGAAGAAGAAGAAGGAGAAGAAGAAGACTATGACCAAGACTCGTCCGAGCCCTCTTCCCCGGACAGCCTCGACCTCGACGTTCTACCCTGCCCAGCCCCACCAGGGCCTACCACGCCAGATCAACCGACCGTCATGTCCAAGAGAGTACATGCCCTGCGCGAGCTCCTTTCTTCAGAACGCGCCTACGCATCAGATCTCGCGTTGATCCGCGATATACACATCCCACTCGCTCTAGGCAGGTCATCCATTTTAACCTGGTCGATGCTGATCCTCTGACCTCCTTCGCGTCCCAGGGCAACCGGCTCCCTTCAATACGAACGGCACCCCCAGCCCTCCGTCCTTCTCTCCCGGCTCTGGGTCGGCCTCGTCGTCCCGAACGGTCTCCACCGCTTCCGATTCTTCCACCACCTCCTCACAGCTTGGCCCTCCCATGTCCCGCGACGACGTACGCATCATATTTGGAAACATCGGCGATCTAGCCATGTTCTCAGATCACTTTGTGGACCGCCTGGAGGAAGCCCTGGGTAACGCCCTCGACGGAAGGAACGGCCAAGACAGAGTCGGTGCGCTGTTCCTCGAAATCGTGAGCGTGCCTGTTTTCTCCCTCGCCCTCGCTCACTCGGTCTCCAGATCCCAGCCCTTGAACCTCCATACAAGACGTACATCACTCGTCATCCGACTGCACTGGCTCATCTCAATGCCATCCCTTCCTCTCCGGCGCTCTCCTCTTACCTCTCTCACACTCGAACCCTCGCATCTTCGCTGACCCATGCCTGGGATCTCCCGTCCCTTCTCATCAAGCCCGTCCAGCGGCTTCTCAAGTATTCACTTCTCCTTGGCGCCATCATCGACGCCACTCCCGACTCCCACGGTGACCGTCCCGCCCTCGTAAAAGCTCGCGAACGAATGGAGGAAGTGGCGCGAAGCGTCAACGAGGACCGCCGACGTTGGGAAGTCGTGCGCGAGGTCCTCGGAGGTGCCCCCATTCCCACCCCCAACGGAACGGGCAAGTCGAAGAAAGGGAATGGCACCGTCAACGTGGGCATGGGTGCTGCCGCTTCTGCCCACCTGAGCCGGATGAAGTCGCTTCGCGCTCCCAGGCCCAAGGACATCGCAGAGAACGCATCCGATAACGCAGAAGCCGTCGAGGTGGCGCGACTGGAAGGCGAATTGCAGAGATGTGCGGCCTTCTTGGACAAGCTTGCCAAAGACGTCAAGGACTGGCGACTCAGCATGCGCCAGGCCCTGGTCGCGTTGTGGCAATGGGGCATCACGTTTGGTGCCGTTCTCGGCCTCACCCCGTCGACTTCCGTTCTTGTCACCTCCAGGAACGGCGGCGACGAGCCCGAAGTGGAAGGACGTTCGGAAGCGTACGACGCGTTCACCCTGTTGCTGGCCAGCCTCCCGGGACTCTGCACGGACCTGGAGCAAGAGCTGCAAAAGTCGTTCATCCCCCTTCTCTGCAACCTGAAAGCGATGATAGAACCCCCGACGAAGCTTCTCAATGCGATGCACTCGCTGGAACCGCTCCACGTCGCCTTCCTTCATACGTCCTTGTCGCCGTCTAAATCCCGCCGCCCTGCGCCGACCCTGGTCAAGGCGTCGCAGTCGTACCTCGCCTTGCGCTCGGCGCTCTCGGCCGAGTTGCCCATCCTCTTGCGCGGGATGAACAAGGGGACGGGGTTGGCGGTGCGCATGATCGCAGAACGACAAGCGGGGTTCTACACCTCCGTCGGAGAAAGATGGGCCGAGCTGTGGGACGCCCTCAGGGTGGAGGGAGAGAGGTGCGGCGGGGCTGCAGAGACGTTGCGAGTGTGGTGGGAGAGATGGGGTGAGGTCGAGGTGCGCCTTTCGATGATGAGGGTCACGCACAAGCACAAGTGGTGGGCGGAGCGGGAGAAGGAGCTGCGGGATCTGGCTGCGCGAGCTGACAAGGAGAAGGATGGCGCGCGAGAAACCAACGGGAAGGAGCGCCCGACGAGAAGGGCCGCCGCGCCTTCTTCGGCGGTGCAGGGGCAGGGAGCGGCGACGCTGGAACCTGGACGTACATCCAATCATCAGGGGCCGCCGACGCCGTCGTCTCACAAGCGTCAGAACCACCAACCTCAGTCGTCGACGGACACCATACCTTCCAATCGCAGACGCAGCGGAAGTAGTTCCCACACGCAACAGATCCAGCGCAGAACGTCCGACGAATCTCTTCGGTCGGGCAAGTCGTCCAAGTCGGCTGGCAAGTCCAGTCGGAACAGCCGAACGGAAGAGGAACCCCCTGTCCCTCGTCTAAAGCCCAACTTCTCCCAGACGAACGGCGGGAGCGGCAACGGGCCTCCACGCAGGAAGAGCAACCCCACGATCTTGCCCCTGCGCACGACGCCGTCGCAGTCGTCGCAGGTCTTCGTGGACTTTGAGAGTCACTATCCGCCCTCGCCGCTGTCCCTGGACATGTTTGACGCCGCGGAACTAGATTCAGAATATAGAGGACGAACTCAGCGACGATCGAGTCTCAAGAGTAAACTCACCGACACGTTCCGGCCGACGCATCACCGCCGACGATCATCTTCCGTCAAGTCTCTCGGCGCGCCGTCCTCCGTCGCCCCGTCGTACCACTCGACGGACGCGCCTTTGCCACCATACTCTCCTTCACACCACACTCATTCCACCAATGGTTCCACGCTCGCCGCGACGCGCGCGCTATACACCACCCGAGCTATCCATCCATGTATCCCACCTACTGGCGTTTCGTATCGCGGGCTCCCGTTCTTCCACCTCGCTTATGGCGATTCGTTCGAGGTCTTGCGCGAATACGGACATCCTTCGGCGCACGTCGACTTGCCGCTCTACGTCGACGACGGGGAGGACTGTCTGCTGCTCGTGCGAGCGAGGAGCAAAGGTGGTGGTGGGTACGAGCCAGGCGTCGTGGGTTGGGCGTTGGCGAGTTTCTTATTGCCTATCGACTGAGCGATGCCTCATCAGCCCCACACCACGTTGCACTGATTTCGGACATGAGGTGGAGAGATGACTACCAGACTGTATATTTCGGGCTCGCTGCGATACCCTCCCCCCCTCCATCGTTCCTTTCCCACTGCTGCTGTGTTATCTATCTGCGATACCCGCCACTTCGTCCCCTTAACCCCCCTCACGACCGCCATCGGATGGAAGACCAGACCGAGCGGACCTGCTATACACAGGAAACACACCCACAGCATAGCACCGATCAAAGATATCACGGGACATTTTATTACGCAAAAAGGCTAGACCTTTTCTCCTAGTTAGACGACTGTACTACTAATCCATGTACACTGCCCCCTCGTTATCTCCCTCTTCGTCGTTTCTACATGCCTCGTTTCTTCGGTTTCTCGCTCTGTTCATCTCGTCGGCGACTCTCGCTTTCTTGGATTTCGTTCGTTTTTGCTTTTCCAGCATGGCATTTCTCGTTTCTGTTGACATACGTATGATCGATCGATCTTGGACGCGTCCCACATTGGCAAAAATGAGACGGCATTTCCGCAAGCAGCGTGGACTCGGGCCAGACCCGGGCCGAGCCTGTGCTCGATCTGCGGAACTTTGTACGTTATTGCTTCGCCACTACGGAAGCTGTAGCTGCGGTTGTGAAAAATTTCGATGACCGCGAAGCTATGAGGATGGATAGTGCCGAGATGCCGTACTTGCGCCGACGAGTTTGGTTGGGACGAGGGTGCTAAGTTCCGATGGAATTCAAGCGGGCGAGGCTGATTCAGGTATATCTTGGCAAAGGATGGCGAGTGGTGGCATGCGGCCCCGAGCCTCTCGAGTTGTCCATGTAGGAGGGGATGCGCTTTAACTGGTTACTGGACTGAGGGGCCCCGACCCCTGATCATCGTGCTGCCTAGTTTAGCAGTTGCTACACAACTGAGTACAGTCGACTCCCTCCAAGCACATACCTCGAGACACGCCAGAGGGTATGTGTTTTGAGGATGTATGCGTTACTGGGGTTATGGCCGCCCCGCCCCCCGACTTTAGACGCTAAAAACGTACGCGATTGAGACGTTAGGAGGGAGTCGACTGTATGTACGCCCCTTTCGTTGGCTCCTACGCGACTCGCCATGTGCTCCAAATGTTATTCCTTATTGAGCCCTTGACCAAGACGAGTCGGTCGGCAAGGCAGATGCTGACGCGCGCGTCCTTTGTCAATCGGGCCGAGGCTCGACCTCGCGAAGTGCTCGTGTGGGCGACTCTCCAGTGGTGAGTCCGTCGTCCTGTGCAGACGATCGTTTATCGAGACTTACCTCGATGTTTCGACAGGACGACGCGTCGAGTTTAGACCACTCGTTGACTCGCCGCGTGAATTCCGCTCATTACGAGGACGTGACGACGACGTTTCCAGATCTGATGGATCGTGAGATCAGCGTCGACTTTTCGCCGTCTCGACCACCGATGCCGGTTTGTTTATTTGTTTGTTTGTTTGTTTTCTTCTTCCATCGAAACGACCGCTGACCCGTTGCGCGTGAAGGCGCATGGTGACGATAGACCGAAATAGGACGGCCACCGAATCGCTTGAACCCCTCCCGCGTACGATGCGAATTCTTAGAACTTCGACGGAGAGGCGTCTCGCTCGCCGCACGTCCGCTGGCGTGTAACCGCTGCTCGGTGGGAAGTCCCACAGGTTCTAGAAGCTTCTACGGGGTACGCTCAAGGACTCGCGGACGCTCAACCGCCTCTGGTCCCTGAAGGCCTGGATTCCCACTTACGATCAGAGGGGCGGTCAGATGATCACAGACACCGACCGAATAGAGGTCATGCCCGCCGCATTTCACGCTCTCTCGTCTCCCGGTTGGTCGTCTTATCTCCCAACATACCACGAGGGAACAGGACGCTCAGGTTACCTTGTCTTCTGACCGCGGGTATTACAAACACCACCCACCTGAACGTGGAAGTGCCGTACTGCGCCGTTGTGATTCTGATCTCGGAGCATAGCAGGCCAGTCCTAATATATCTATATTTTTGGCGAGCACGCTCCGCCAGCGCAATGTGGTGTGCTCGCTAGATGATGGTTCCCAAGTCTACAAGTATCAAACGCTGTGCTCGACAAGCTCGTCAACCCGTCGGTCGTCCGTCGACCGTGAGATCCTCGGATCTGAATGTCTGAGTCAATATGTCAAATCACACCCTGCCATTTCTCATTGAACCTGCCTCGAAATTGAACTTTGACAACAGGGCACGCCTCGTGTTCATTTCCATCCAGAATGTCCGAGTCAGTGGGTAAATGACCCCCTGTCATTTCTCAGAGCCCGCTTCGAAATTGAACTTCGACAACAGGGCACGCCTCGCGTCCGTTGGCCCACTGGAATGGCAGATTGATGCAGGTAATCATGATTGGATCGCCCGTACTTGTGACGAATGTGACGACGACGACGACAACAACGGACAGGCTTTATTCTCCACGGCATGCTGGTGAAACCTCGAAGTGTCTCACGAGATCCATGTCGTCAAGCTTCGGCTCTTCTCCAGAAAGTTTGCGACCCATGCGTTTTTTCGAGTATTTTCCTCGGGCGGGTCGACGGAGCCCCATCGTGGCGTTCTTCTGGTGGACCAAAAACCTTGACGGTCGGGCTGACGAGTCCGTTACACTGTGAGGGAACCTGCTAGCGAAAACAAGGAGCCAGGAACGACGGTCGCGAGCATGCTGATCCCCCGATCTACGGAACCACCCCAGTTAGCGGAAGCAAAAACGCATCGTCTGGACGAAACGGATTTACCCCATTTGGATCTCCTAGCGTCGCGTAGAACAGCCAATGAAGGGCCTTGCTTAGTTGGGTAAACAACCGATGCAACCGCTGTTCATTTCAATGGCCTTGGCAGATGCGGCCAGGCCTGTCTTTGCGTTCGTCTTTTCTACGATGTTCTAGAACGTGCGACCGGAACCAGTGCCGTCGGGCCGAACGCGACCGTCTCGCAGGGTCGAGCCGCGGTCTATCGAGCCGCATCCCAAAATCTGACGGGAGCTCCAAGCCGGAAACGCTCAGGGGAAAATCAAGGTTTTCTTGCAGGCTCTGTTAATGTGACAAGCCCCATCGCCGGCTACGTTCGTTACCCAAGGGCGGTTGCTCGATCCCACTGGAGGCAATGACCCAACAGAGGCGATGCTTTTATTGTTTTTCCGGTCGATCAAACCTTGGAAGCTCGCTGACACATGACCATAAAAA
Organism: Strobilomyces echinocephalus; assembly: GCA_038090115.1. Taxonomy (NCBI): domain Eukaryota; kingdom Fungi; phylum Basidiomycota; class Agaricomycetes; order Boletales; family Boletaceae; genus Strobilomyces; species Strobilomyces echinocephalus. The sequence continues at coordinate 6,251 of JBBPMC010000308.1, read as the reverse complement.
GGGACATCCTCATCGCGGAAGTTGCTTTACCGCAAAACGATCTAATATTTTGCCGATCACTGGCAACATGCTTGCACCGACTGTTCGAGGACTAAATGACTCTTCGACGCGACATAAATACATTCGTACAATCAACAACAGGAAATGCGTAAAGAAAAGCATGCATTTCATATACCAAAGAAAGAAAAAAAGGGCAAAGAACCGACACGTGAAGCATCCAAAATGACCAAGAGTGTGCAGCTGAAAGTCGAGCCCGTGCTCAAAACTGAATGTGCTCGGGCTCGTGCTGCTCGGGTGGTACGGCCTCACCCTTGGCGTCGAGCGGCCAGAGCGAGTTTCTGAACAAGTTGGACGGGTCGTACACCCGCTTCAGGTCGCACAACCTGTCCCAACTATCGCCGAAGCAGGCCATGACGCGGCCGGGTGGCTCATGTCTCCCTAAGAACTGCTCGCAGAATTGGAGGACTTCTACATTATCGAGCATGAAAAGGCTTACACTGGGGAAAGGACCGCCGACGGTGACGGGGGCAAGGGTCTCTGATATCCACTGCATGGATCGTGAGAAAGGATGAAAAACGTTGTCGGGGCCGCAAGAGACGCACCTCCTCTGCAGACTCGACGCATCGGGGGTCCTCGAAGTCGATGTCCCATTGATGGAGAGCGGCCACGGTGAACGCAGCCTGGCGCTGGGACTTGGGCAAGCAACTGTTCTCAAAGTCCGCCAGGGCGCCTCCAGCCAGCTCGAAGAGCCACGCTGGGTCGATCGTCAGCGGTATCGGCTCCAGAGTCGGGGACTACGTACTGCAACCAACGGGCGTCTCTGCGAACTGCGCCACAGTTTTGTTGATGATGTCGTCCGGGAGCGAGCTAATCAGCGCAGAGCGAATGAACCACTTGTTTCCAGCTGTCGAGGTGTAACTTCAGTACGCCCACTGTGCTCAATGTCGGCACCACTGACCGTTCCCTCTCAACACTTGGGCGACACTGTCTTGTTGATGTAGGAATGACTTCTCGTCCACTTCGTTGAGCAAGCAACGTTCCCCATCCCATGATGAGATGGCCTGAAGAAATTCTTGTCCTTTCACTTTGGGCCCGACGAAGCACATCTGGACGACGACGAGCGAGTCTTGACCCGCCGGCCCAGCCGTGAGGAGTACATTAGCATAGAGTTCACGTGGGGCGCCCTTGACGCAGTCGCGAAAATGTCTGATGAGCGAGGGAGCAGTGACTCGGTGGAAACGACTGCGGGAAAAAATGTTGAGAGCCGAGACGGGGGAGAAAAGGCCGCAGACACACTATATGAGACTACCCGCGAACACGACAGGAACCGGGAATGCCTTGGCCTTGTAACGTGTAACGACACCAAAGGCTGGACCAGCCCCGCGAAGCGCCCACCAGAGATCTATATGAGGATGAATCGCAGGAACCAGTACGGAATCGCATGGACCGACAGACCTGGATGCTCCTTTTCGCTGGCGATCACGATACGTCCGTCTGCAAGAACCACTTCGGCTTCGACGAGATTGTCGATACTGAGGCCGTGGAGACGACCAAGGAAACCAAAACCTCCGAGCAGCATGACGGCGGAACCAACCGGATGGGCAGCACTAAAATTTTGTCATGCAGGCACATCTTTTCGTTAACGGGTAGAAAAGGAACCTACAATGGGATGTGGTACGGCACCGCGCTAGGTCCACCTGCCAGGGACTGCGCTTCCAATGGGTTAGCAGCACAAAACTGGTCGACCTCCTTCTGCCTCATTCCCGCACCAAATGTGACATAGGCATGTGAGTGGATAGGGGTCGCGTAAGTGAGCATGTTCATGTTGTGCTCGGAAGCAAGGAAGTTGGGAGAAGCAAACATCGATCCATAGCGTGTCGGGCGAGAAGTGGAAGGCACAGAGGGAGGGTCCTGAATGGGCGCGTCGTCCAGGTACCCGAACGGGTCTGCAGCAGATGACGGGGGAGGGGTAGTCGGCGGCGTCGGGGCGATGGAACTAACCAATGACGTCGACTGGTCGGAGACGCCTTCGACTGCTGCGGTGCTCGGCGTCGTGGGCGAAGCGTCGCTGGTTCTGAGAGCGTCTTCTAATCTTCGCCGATTGTTTGGACGGAACGGTTCTGCTGTACCTGAAGGATGAAGGAGCAAGTGGACGGGTGGGGAAGACGAGGTATATATTCGGAGCTTTGCGTCATCGTCCCTTCTACGTTTGCCACTCGCCGAAGCATCCGGGATGCTCGGCGCCGCTCTTTCCTTGCCCTTGGTGCCCGGTGGCGGCATGTCCCTGATGCTCGTGTAGGTTCCATGGTCGTTTGGAGGTTCGACGACTGCTTCAACGATGCTGCTGAGATCCACGATGACATCGCCAGCGACGGCCCAGCCTGCGGTGCCATAGCCGCCGGCTTTGATGGAAATGGAGAGACCGTGTTTCCGGCAGAAGAGGACGGTTCTAGAAGGGACGCGCCGCGATGTCAGAAGCGGATGCCACGTGATCTAGATGAGTGCGACTCAACTGGCTGACGTCCTGAGCGTCCAAGGGGCAGGCGACGGCCATCGCCGCGACCTTGACGTCGCCGTTGAACATTCTGGAATAGTTTGCGAAACTGCCACAGCTGCAGAAAGGAAGACGGTAAAGAGCACGATCGGACACCTACCCGGGATCGGTTGGGAGATGGACGTCGCCGCGGATTGCGACGGCGAGTTCAGCGTGCAGGTCTGCGGAGAGGCCAGCGCGACGTTGAGAGGGCGAGGTCTGTTGAGACATAGTGAAGATGGGAGAGGGGATGGTGTATAGTGTACGGTGGGTGGTCTTTATACTATCTTTGAGATGGCCGATCGAATTATTCTTGATTCGTACATCGAAGACCGCACCTTCCGAGCGACTGATCCATAGATTCCAAGGCCGCACGCTTTAATATCACCAAGATGCTTTCGCTGGTGCTGGCGAGGCGGTGAGCCCCCATTTGGCGGCAGCAGTGATGCTTGGCATCCGGTAATCCGGATCCAGCTATACCCCATACCCTCAACACCACGTTCAACTCGAAGCTTGAAGTTGCACCGTCACAATCCACTGAGTGCATGCTAGCCTCGGCTTTTCTGTTTTTTCTTTTTTTCTTTTTTTTTTCCAAGCCAAAAAAGTGGTCTCACTGCCAGCGTCAGCCAGCGACTTTCCAGCGTACCTTGTTTCGAGGTACTCTCGGGCGACTCGGGTTCCTCGTGCGCAGTGCAGCGCCAGCCTAGGAGTTTGCATTCCTCGAGCTAGCCCCACTCCCTCCCACCCTCGGCACTTCTAGAAGGCGCGCTGGTTGGACACCCGTTTTCGCTGCCCCACCCCCTCGGCTGCGCTTCTGCGGGCAACGCGGTATGCAGTCGGTCAGCTTCACGGGATGCAGACTCACGCTCACGCCGCAATCGCCGAAGCCGTATACATACGGTAACTCTTCTCTCCACAGCGCTCCACAAGATTGGCGCTTTGGGCACCCGAATGAATGTGGCGATGCCACACTTGACGTCGTATGGCGCCACTTGGTCTGGTTCTCCCCACATACAGCGGCCAAACCATCACCCCTTTGGAAGTTGATATCCCCCCTCACTTTGTATCACTCCACTCTCTATCTCTGTACGATCTTGGCCGGCTCCGATACTTTGGCTCGAACAACAAGGTGTGCCACCGTGCGCCATGGCAGAAAGACAAGACATCAACTTCGCTTACTCCGTGGTGTCAGTATGTCAATCGACAAAGTATACGTCCCTCTAATGATCCTCCTCGCGAACGGCGACCGACACGGCCAACGGCAACTGAGAGCCGTGTTCTTGTTCGCCGTCGACTATCGGGACCATCACGACCAAGGATGGGCTACGCAGAACCTTCTCAGATCGCTCCGTCATCCCAATCTCGAATTTGCCAATAATTTCCACGAGGAACGCTTGGATCTCGATAAGCCTACATCGCGATCTGTTCAGTACTACGGTTCATTTATAGTGAGGAAGAGATGCGTACGCAAAGCGCCATCCCAGGCACGCGCGGGCTCCACCAATGAACGTCATCCTGCCACATTTGAGGGTGTTGGAGTCACTCTCCGAGCGGAGTGATGACTCACAAGTTTGAATAGACGCCAATGGAGATGGTCTTTTTCACGCTCCCCGCATTTGATAGCCAACGGTCAGGGTTGAACGCGTGTGCATCCTCGCCCCACAGCTCTGTATTACTGTGAGAACGCGACGCGGATAAGCGACGCATTAACATATTATGTACACCAGAATGCTGACCGATTGTACGCAGCGATCGACGCCACAATTCGCGTTCCCTTTGGGACGACTATCTCATCGAGCATTTCGCCAGATTCCGTGGTAACTGGCTGTGAAAGTGAAATAACATCATCCTTCTCGGAAATACGTGGGGCATGAGGCACGACTGGGTGATACCGTAAACCTTCCTGATCAAGGAATACAGAATGAGTCAAAGCAGAGGAGTGAGTCATGCACTGTGCACCTTGATCACCGCTGTAGTGTAAGGCATCGCATCGAAATCAGCCATCGTGAATTCTGTATCACCGCGCGCTCGAATTGCGGCCTCTATCTCTCGGATCTCAGCGCGCAGTCTAGACTGCACTTTGGGATGCCGCGCAAGTTCCAGCAAAATCCAGCTCAAGGAGTTTGCCGTAGTCTCGTGCCCCGCGAACAGGATAGTGCTGATCGTCGTCAAGTCAGCGAACGCGATCAAACGGAACTAGACCCCCTACCGCATCTGAGCCAACAGCTCCTCGTCCGTCAACCTCTCCTTTGCTTCGGAATCCATGTTGGCCTTGACTGAAATCGGTCAGCGACGCGGACGAGTGACGAGCCCGTCGCGTACTGAGTAAGCTGAAGATGTCCTTCTTTCCATCTCCTGTCGACAGGATCTCGACCTTCTCCCGAACCATTTCCTTGGCTACTTTCGTGGCCAATTTCACCACGTCCCGCGCGCGTTCCAGTCGAGGATTCGATCCGTGGTCAGTCACCCACTGGAGTATCCACGACGGAACATATTTCGAGGCCGCCTGAACGAAGATCTGGGTTGCGGACGGACGACCGAAAATGTCGCTCCTGGCAAACGACATGAGCTACAGCTCGAAAACGGGATCTGCGGAAGGACCGACAGCATGTTGTTGTATTTCCTCGCCAGGGGGTGTTCATTGTTTTCGATAGCACCGAACTGAATGTCAAATGCGGCTGACGGAAATCGCAGGTCTATTCTTATCGCGTGGGAAGAAAGACACACCTTGGCCAATGGCGTCCAATGTCGCGCGGGAGAGCCAAGCGGGGATATTGAAGACGACTTTATGATCGCTGCTGCTCTGGATGACCTCGGCCCATTTGGTGCACATCTACGTACATCACGAGTGAGGTCTGAGAAGGCAGACGGAGAGTGGGCACACGTGGACCCACCGACTCAGCGCACGCTCTGAAAACGCCCAAGAAAGCCTTGGACTCTGGGGCACCGAACCCCGGGAGAAGAATCCTCCTCTGTCGTCTGTGATCTTCGCCTTATTAAACATGGTTGTCAGTATTCATCGCCGGAAACCAGCGGTCCCACTTGCCTTGGGCCCAGGCGACCCCCTCCCCATTGAGCATTCGGGAAACGACGCGGAGATTCGGCTGCTTCGGATACTGATGGGCCGAGGTGTGGAATATCTTTTGAAGGGCTTTTGGATCGGCGATCAAAAGTTGGTCTCCCTGGGCGTTGATCAGCTGTCGGCACGGACGCTCGCCAACGACGGAACCTGCCCCGAAGACGGTCTTGAAACGAACGACGTTTCCGTAGAGGCGCTGCCATTCGAAGTCGGCGTGACCGATCGGACGCTGGTACAGCTCGAGCAAGTTCCCTGGACGACGTCAACGACGTGGCGAGCGGACACGAATTCAGCGGGGCTCACCGAGGAGAATCGAGGTCGACTTGGGTCCGCGCAGCTTGGACAAGGACGGGCGAGTGAAACGGTCGAATAGAGCATGGACGAGGATGAGGGCAAGGGCGATGAGGCCCGCCGCCACAAAGCCGTTGATCATCGTGTGCGGGGTGTGGGGGGATCATGGGGGAGGTTGGGGCTTTTTGAATGGTCTGATTCACCGCATGCGGCATGACGATGACGATATTACTCGATGCCTCGGGTGCGCGGTATGAAAAGATGTCTGGAGACCTCGTGCGTGATGACTGACCACTGCGCGCTGACTGGAGCGATGATAGAGAGCGCCTTGAGAGTCAAGACAACTTA
>JBBPMC010000307.1:0-26767 GCA_038090115.1 Strobilomyces echinocephalus | reverse complement strand
GAAATGGGCTTTCAGCGGATTCATTCAGATCCAGGTGTCTATGTACACTTCCACGACAACAACATCATCATTCTCGTTATATACGTAGATGATTCTCTCTTCATGGGATCCAACCCTCGCTATCTGTTTCAGAAGAAGAAAGAGTTTATGACTCGATGGGAATGTCGAGATCTTGGAGCTGCAAAGGAATATCTGGGTATGAGGATCACTCGAGATAGGAAGAAGCGTATCCTGCTCTTGGATCAAATTGCGTATGCGGAGAAAGTCATTAAACGCTTCCGACTGGAAAACTCCAGACCCATGCGCACTCCACTCCCTTCCAGTTATATTCCAGCTCCATCAAGCCTTCTGTTGATCTCTCAGCTGTACAATGGCGACATATAATACATCGATTAAAATCCTCTACTTCTAATCATATTGGCAATTGTGAACAATTTGCATCACAATCTTTATATGATTTGTATAAACTGTTTAAGGATATTTATCCTATAAATGTCAACAATACTGTAAAGGTCATTAATCAAACTGATCTTATGAATATTCCTATAAAGGAATTAGAAAACACTCAGAGATTGATGAAAGGGATTGTTGATCAATTCAATTTGAATGAAGAATAGCAAAGAGCCTTTTACACTGTGGCTAATTATATAACAAGTGGGAATAATATACAACTAAAAATGTATTTAGATGGGATTGCTGGTACTGGTAAGTCAGAAGTTATTAAAGCACTGAAATTTTTTCTAACATGTTTACATCATGAATCTGAGTTATTGATTTTGGCTCCCACAGGATCTGCAACTGCAAATCTAGGAGGTCACACATATCACTCTATCTTGGGTATTTATGAAAAGAGTTCACAATCTAGAAAAGCCATTTCAATAATAAAAGAAAAGCTTATTGGAGTCAGATATATATTTTTTGATGAAGTATCCATGCTGTCTTGTCATGACTTATATAAGATATCAGCTCAACTTGCAAAGGCTTCTAATAAACATGATGTTCCATTTGAAGGTGTCAATATGATTTTTGCAGGTGATTTTGCACAACTTCCTCCTGTTATGGGGAATGAATCTAAAGCATTATATAGTAATCTAGTAGGAAACAGTATACACTCCTGTTTAACACACCATGATCAAGAATGTGCTATTGGAAAGGCCCTATGGCATCAGATTACAATAGTGGTTATATTGCGCAAGAATATGTGTTAGACTTCATAAACTCCAGACAATGCTAAACTTCAATTAGCTTTAGGTAACATGCGGTATAAAAGTTGTACAAGTAAAGACATTCATTTTTTGCAAAGTCTTATTATATCACCAATTCAATCTTTGAGTTTTTTAACTGCAATGAAATTTCGAGATGTCTCTATAATTACAACATGGAATTCACACTGTGATAGAATCAATGAGTTAGGTAGCAGTTGATATGCAAGTGATACAGGTCAAACATTAACAAGTTTTTTTTCTGAAGATCAACAAGTAGGTAGTTATGACCAGTCAAATAAATCACAAAACAGGTCATGTAGATCAAACTCCTTAATTCCTTTATCTAAAAAAGAGCAGGAGATTTTTTGGAAATGTTCACCTTATGTATCTGATCATTTTGCAGGTTGTCTTAAATTATGTATTGGTTTACCTGTCATTATTAAACACAATGATGCTACAGAATTATGTATTACAAATGGTCAAGAGGCTATAGTTAGTGGCTGGACTTCTGTTAATGGTATTCATGGTCAACTCATGCTTGATACCTTATTTGTTACACTTGTAAACCCTCCTCAGAATGTTGTAGTTGAGGGTCTTCTAACTAATGTTGTACCTATTCCATATATTATCAAAGAAATCAATTGTACTCTACCCAGTGATTTGACTATTCATATATGACAAGTTCATGTGTTACCTAACTTTGCAATGACAGACTATGCATCACAAGGGAAAACAAGAAAGTTCAATGTTGTTGATCTTCATCATTCTACTACACATCAGTCTATTTATACAGCTCTATCATGTGGTATTTCAGCTTTAGGCACTGCAATTCTTCAAAGTTTCGATATCAACAAAGTTACAGGTGAAATTTCTGGCTCCCTTCGAAATGAATTCTGTGAGCTAGAACTTCTAAATAACATAACAAGACTAACCTTTGAAGGAACACTTCCTCATAGTGTTAATGGTCATAGACGCAATACTTTAATATTATCATTTAGACTATGGAAAGGTAATACATATGTTCCAAGAGATTTACATTCATCTTTATGTTGGTCTGTTTCTGATCCCTTGAACTCAGATGATGCCAAAGAAATTTGGAGGCTGGTAGATTATGCCAAACGATCAAATGATGCAAAGTCCTTAACTGAAAATCATAATATTGCATCTGGAAGTAAACCTATTCAACAGCATTTATCTGACAATCCAGTGATATCAATAACAAATAATATAGAATCATTTACTCTACTTTGGGATAGAATACACTGGAGCTGTGCTTATGATTCTTTGTTTTTGATTCGATTTGGTATTTGGTCTGAAAAACCTTCATATTGAAATAAACATCTTTTGAATCAAAGTATATATGCACATGACCTTGTTTTCTCTTTTCAAAAATATAGAATAAACACTCTTGCATCTCATATGGTTAGAAACAATATACGAAATCTAATTCATTCATCAAACCCGCACCGTTTTCCTAATGGACATCAATATACTAGTGTTAATGATTTAGTTTGTGTTATGCTTTGTGATATGTTTCCTCCTGGTTGGCTATTATGTTCAAATTGCAATAGACGTGTTCCTTATCAAACTAATTCATCTATACACTTTGACATTCTTCCAGGTTCTAGTCAGCCTCACAGCTCATGGAAACATGACAGGGCGGCCATTGAGCTGTCAGGTCCAAAAGAGGTCAAGGGGGTGCGAAGTGGGCCATGGGGCTTGAGAAAACATGGACGGGAGTCGCTGTTGAGCGATTGGGCTTAAAAGCAGGTGTTGGAGGAACGAGCTGTGGGGATTGACAAAACACAGTGGCAGCTGCCGTTGAGTGCTCTGGTTTGAAAGAGGGTGGTGGCAGCATGAAACGACCCATGGGCTCACTGGACTCGACGAAAATGGGAGGGGCGGCTGAGTGTTTTCAATGCGGCGAGTCATGTGACTTGCTATCCCAAATTTTTGCGAAGTTCAAATGAGTATGCACTTCAAGTAAGTACACCGATTAGTTACATTAGCTACTTACTGTACAGACTGTACCACCTGTGATGTCTATATACAAATTGAACTTCCAAACACCCACAGCCACTAGTCTGACTAATGTCTCTACAGACTGCATAGCACTGTGCGGCCAGCCACCTTCTGTGGTGTCTGTAGTTGGAAAAGGTCAGTTTGCTGATGTGGAAGCAACAGGGAGAGGTGGGGTCCGAAAAACAACAACAACAGTGCGAAAACGAGCTTTTGGGCTCATTTGGATGTCGTGGAGGCAATGGGAGGGTGAAAAACAGTGAACGAGTGCTTGTGCTCGTTTGGTGATGATGGAGATGACGTGGTGCAACAGGGCCCGAAAAAAGTGGTGGTCCCGCGAAAACGAGCACTCAGGCTCATAATGCTATGGTGGAGATGACAGAGGGCCTTCGGACCTGAAAAATGGCAGTAGCAATGCCAAAGCAAGCATTTGGGCTTGGCTGAACATGGCAGAGGTGACAGGAGGGCCAAAAAATGGTGTCTGCAGTGTGAAAACAAGTCTTTGTGCTCGTTTGGACTCAATAGAGGTGACAGGCGAGCAATAGATGCCTGAAAAATGCGGGGGGAGACACACAAGCCATCATTCGAGCTCATTTGGACACTGTAAATGCAATGGGAGGTGGTGGAGCCGAAAGATGGCAATGATGAGTTGAAAACAAATGATTGTGCTCGTTCAGCCAAGTTGGAGGTGACGGGGAGCAGTAGGGTCTGGAAAATGAGCTGCAGTGGCGCAAAGTGAGTGGTTAAGCTCGTCCAGATGCTGTGAGTGTGATGGAAGGTGGTGAGGGCCAAAAAACAGTGGTGGTGGTGGTGTTTTAAAGTCCAGTCTGGGACCGGCAAAAAAACCAGCGACCAAACCATGGTTGCCGGTTGTGGCCAATTGTGGTTGGTCACAGTCCAGTTGTTGAGCATTTCATGAGGGTGCTGGATCAGTTTTGAACTGGTTGCGGCTGGTCTTTTTGTTGACTGGTTTACACAGGTGTGGGAGTGAATTGTATATATTCTGTAGCTATATACATATGTTATTCTACAGAGAACGGGGGGAGGGTGAGGGCGAGAGGACGACAAGGACGTGTTGTTGTTGTCGTCACTTAGGGGAAGGGTTGGGCAAGGGTGTTGACATTGTTGACAAGGGTGAGAGTGAGGCAGCGCGTCGTTGTGTCGTCGGTCATCACTGATGGAGAGAGACAGGTGAGGGCTAGAGGGGGAAAGGATGATGATGACGATGAGGCAATGTGTTGTCGCCATCATTAGTCGTCGTCGCTGAGGGAGGGGGGTTGGCAAAGGCAATGGAGAGGGAGAGGGAGGGCGAGAGGGCGAGGATGAGGACGAGGCGATGTGTTGTCACCATCGTCTCTGAGGGAGGGAGAAGGTGAGAGGGTGATGGCGAGAGGATGAAGATGAGGATGAGATGACATGTCATTGCTGTCATCAGTCATCGTTGCTGAGGGAGGGAGAGGATGAGAGGATGAGGTGACATGTTGTCACCGTCGTCACTGAAGGAGAGGGGTAGGCGAAGGTGAGGGATGAGGGAGGGCGCAAGAAGGCAAGAAGGAGAGGATGAGGTGATGTGTTGTTGCCATCATCGGTCATTGTCGCTGAGAGAGGGGAGTCGGTGAAGGTGAGCGAGAGGGAAAGGAGGACGATAATGAGGCAACATGTTGTCGCTATCATCAGTCGTTGTCACTGTGAGGGGGCAAAGGCATCATTGTCACAAGATGAGAACAAGGGCGAGGGTGGGAAACAACGTCAAGGAAAAGGGACAATGAGAGACGGGGACAGGGGGGTGTAGCATCGCTGAGGAAAAGAGGTGGGCGAGGGCGAGGGGATGAGGACGAGGATGAGGACATGTCGTCATTGTCGTCAGTTATCATTATGAGACAAGGGGAAGGGCAAGGGCAAGGAGGATGGCAAGAGGACAAGAATGAGGGGATATCACTGAGTGCTGAGGGAGGGGGATGGGCGAGGGGACAATGAGGGGACAGTTGCCATTGTCCTCGTTGACCTTGTTGACATGAGGTGCTGGTGCTGGTGACACGCATTGCCATTGATGTCATTGACACGAGGTGGTGGTGGTGCCAGTGACACAGCATTGTCATTGTATTTGACATTAGGTGGTGGTGGCAGCATAGCGTTGTTGGCATGTCGTCGTCGAGTCTATCTAACAGAGAAAAAAAACACACAAGGCGGTTGCCCGTTTTGGTAATCGAGTGTGCTCGACAGCATTCTGTAAGGTTGCAAGACAGTTGTTGGTTGGTCTGGTACAGGTCGGCAACCAGTTGCAAGAATAACCGGTTGCGGTTGCACAGAATTGAGGATTTTAAAAGTCTGGTTATGGTCTGGTTGTGCCCAAAAAGGGCAAAAAACTGGACCAGACTGGACTTTTAAAACACTAGGCAGTGGTATGGAAACGCACGATTGCGCTTGTTTAGCCATGGTGAAGGCGACGGGAAGGCTGCGGTGTGAAGTTGAGTGTTTGAGCTTGTTTGGATGTTGTGGATGGGACAGAAGGTGGTAGGGGCCAAAAAACAGCGACATCAAGTGAATGTGATGGAAGGCCACAAAGCAAGCACTCGAGCTCATTTGGCTGTGGAGGCTACAGCTCGAAAAATGAGCTGTGGTGGCGCGAAAACAAGTATTTCAAAGGGCTCATTTGGACACGGTGGAGACGACAGGGAGCAATGGGTCAAAAAAATGTGGTGGTGAAGCAGAAGTGAGTGTCCATGGGGCCTGAGGCCTGAGGCCCAGGCTCATGGGAGACAATGGGAGATGTTAGGGGCCAAAAAATCGGTGATTGAAGACTGGCAGTGTGCGGAGCAGTAAGTACAATTCAATTGACTACTAGGGTCTACTAGTAGACTACGAGGCTGCTGCTCAGTCATTTCCATTGCAATCTCCAATCCATTGGCAAGATGTGTCTTGCTAGATGTGTCTCATTGTACACATGGTGCTTTGCGCCATTAGAATTTTTAGTTTGATGATAAGGCCCTCAGGCCTTAGTATATACCAAGTGCCTGGGAACTTCAAATAAGAACACATGCTTCACACTGTCCACGTTAGCACAGCCAAGGCCTATTCTAAATATGAACCTTCAGCTGATGAGAGTCATATACAGCCTGAGTAATATTTGATTATGAGACTGTTGAACATGGCTGGCATGGTGTTCTTGTCCAATAGAAGGTCTCCATCATTGAATCCCTACAGATCAGCCAATGGGCTTGAAGTGCAGCTGATGCAAGGTGTTTATCCTTCAAGTTGGTTCCGAGTCAGACATGTCCTACCTACAAACTCTCAGCTGTGTCTCAACATTATTCGAGTGTGAATCCATGATGGAGAGCTGGACTACATGAATGTTTCCCATGACATTGACATGTTATACACTGACTTTTGCAATAGCTTTCGACGACCTGCCACCATTCAATGAGCATGATCAAGCAGGAGTAGTGACCCCCCTGTCATTTACAACAACCCCCAGAATGCACATGTCCAACCCCACATCAGCCTCATGCACACCGCTTCCTTGCACTGATCTCGCAGGAACAGTGCTCCTCAGTATGGTTTTCTCCCCATGGCAGGCATTTCCTGAGGATACCATGATCTGTTACTTTTCAAGTTCTAACAGCTCACATTTTTTCAGTCTGATTCATCAGATGCCTCAACCACTTTGCACCTGAATGGTTGGCCCTTGTGACCACCTGCTGCAACAGGGTTTCATTTAACCTGTTATTAAATATTATCCAGCCAATTGTTCGTTTGTCACCGAATCAGGTAATAAACGTGATAAACGATACAATTGAATGGAAGCGATCAAACAGACAGGACTCTCATTGGCTTCTGCAGGAAAGTATGTCTTTCCACATCTGACCTGTGACCTGGCTCACTAGTATCCAAGCTACGGGGTTGAATATTAGCCCACATCTCTCTGTCTTTTCTACTCGCTTTGGTGACACAACATTTGAACAGCTTCTTCAACAATACATTTCCCAGGCTCCTTTAACTTTCTTCACAATTGTCAATGAGTCAGTTTCCACCCCTACTTACCCCCGTCACCAATCCAGAAAAGGTGTACATTTATCCGTGTGACTACTTTATCCCAAGTGTTACTGGCGTATCTATGGCCTGCTCTGTATGGATTCATTCACTACTGCAATGGGACCAGTACGTGGATGTACTGAGGCAAGTGATCTTCCCTGGTGACACGACGAAGAGCTCTTTGCCATTGGGAGACCAGCACTGGGGTTTCAACCTCTGGCATCAGTTCATTAACATAGCTTCTGGGTTCAAGGTTGGTCACAGCAATCTGTTTCCTTGCGCTACTTCTAATGTATAATCTACTTTGGTGGTGTGGTTTGCTGAACCCGCGATGCAAGAGGTTGTGACCCACATGCTCTGAGTGCACAATTCACCTGGCTGGCTTTCATTGATGGTCCAGGAGCAATTTCCATGGGCTGGAGTAACGTATGATATACCTGGGACTGTTGAAACCATCGGTTTCATCCTAACTGTGGTACGTTTCGCTATGCACAATGTACTGTGATTACTAATCGTGGCGATAATCATAGGTGCACATCAGGTTAGAACGTGCTGGAGGTATCGACACCTATGAATCAATGACCACTTATGTCAATCGCTTCACCCCCCTCAAAAGGCAGATCATTGCATTCTTGGGCAATATTGATAACTTGAATATTGCGGGTCCAACACTCGATGAAGAGGCCACAAGGTGTTAAGCAGCTGAATCAAGGCAGCTGGAGTCCGATGTAAGAGACTGAAGAGCTCTTACATCGGACTCTCAAGTTTTATACTACTGGAATATAACAACTATACATAACAACAAGTTCAGCCACAATGTGGCGGAAGTGGAAATGCTGACACACAGGAGTGCCATAGTGCGCAATCACCAGGCACACAACACAAGGAGGGAGAACCTCCCAATGCTGGATGTAGAGGCTGTGGCGAGCACACAACTTGGCTTACAGACATTGCTCCAATTTCACGACATCTTAGGTGATCCTATTCTTAGCGCAGCCTGTCTGTTATGCACAACACATTTCCAAATTTTGTAGTGTCTACTTGTCTACTCGTCATATACTTCGTCACATTCTTCAGAAACAATCTATCATTGCAACCTTATATAAGTATCCACGCAACCCACACAAACAGACATGTCGAAGGTGGCAGCTCAGCAAGGCACGGCAATCATGTCAACAAACGATAGATCGCAGAAGGAAGCGATGGCAAGCGCCAGGAACAGGGCAGGAACAGAAGACTTGGGGAATGGACTTGTGGTGTGTGTGGCAAGGTCCCCAACGCCTCAGTCACTTTTAGGTGAAGTGGCGCCCTCATTGGTGGTGCTACGGGGAGCAAAGGCGAGTACAGCAAGATGGAGGGCTACCAGGTTGAAGAAAACAAACCAGAGATGCTGGAGGAACACAGAAGTTAATAAGTGCGTCACAAACACAGTTTTCAATTGCTACGTTCTCCATGCTCTTGGTCTCTAGTTGGTCAAGGCCGAAGTGGAATGCAAAAAGGTCATTGCTGAAGGCAAGATGGACGACACATTCAAACCAAAGCATCTATGGGCATGTCCGCTTCGAACAATACTGATGAGAATGCAAGAATAATCCATTTGAATGGGAAATGGTGAGGATCCACTGCTTTCATGCACACTACTTTTGTTCATTCTTGTAGTCTACATTCATGGTATCAGGCAAGTAGCCATCAAGGTATATGAACACACAGTTGGGGACAAGACCCTGCTGTCAGGTCTTTGACCTCTAGATGTCCTTAAAGTGCATGTCCTCCTTAGAATCAATCATGGTGAATGGCTGAAACATTCCCGCAGCACACTCTTGACTATCTCTTTCATGAATTATTACCCCTGGAGGCTATTCGGAAACATTCAACTTCATTTAGCACTACTTGAGAGCTGTGCGAAATGACTTCACCCTGCAACATGAGATGGGGCCTATCGTGATCAAATGTCATAACCAGTGCGCTCTGTTTCATATTCTTGCCCTTCATATTCAACATGACCACCCTGAATTCTTCATCGCAATGGAGGAACTCCAACTCATGAATAGTAAGTGTATCCCGACTGAAATGACGTCACTTATAACCATACTGTGCAGTTCTCTAGAGCTCAATGGAGTTCTATGTATCTGGATCAATGTGGTCAGTCACTGACCGAGTTAGAAATACGTGTTTACCACTGTCTCATTCATGTTCGTGATCAAAGAGCACGCCACGATGATATACCACCTACCCTACTCAATCATCCCATATTCAAGCTAACTACAAAATTCCATGCTCTCTCCAAGATCATGGACAGCTGCATTGAAATGGGCTCTCTGGTACCTTTGGCCCCAAACTGACATACAGTGACTCCAAAAAGCGTTGCAATAACTAACCTTGACGCAGTGTGCGAAGCACACTGCAAACACCCGTGGGAATCACACTTAGCTCTGGTGGTGTCGAAGATAGTAGACACTCTTGGCTACCATTTGGTCCTTGGATCATGTGATTTGGTTCACATAGTCAAGAGATATGCCAACTTTAAGACAACAATACCATTGCAACAGTTTTTTCACTTTAGATATCCAGGATATTTAGTACTTGGTATAGCCTCCCTTTGCCTTCAGCACTGCCTGTATCCTCCTGGGCATGCTTTCAATCAAATTCTGACACTCCTCAGCTGTTATTTTCTCCCACTCCACTTGAGTTCTCTCCCATAACTCCTCTATCCCCTTAGGAGGGTGTTCATAGGCTGCAAGTTTTCTTTTGAGAATACCCCAGGCCTGTTCAATGGGGCGAAGGTCAGGAGACTGTGCAGGCCATACCATAGTCCTAAAATCCTGCTCCTCTAGCCACTCCTTGACCTTTCTACAGGTATGTTTGGGATCATTATCCTGCTGAAAAATGATGTCAGGAGGATTAAGACCATAGTACTGCAGGGTTGCCTGCAGCTCCTCCTTCAAAATCTGAAGGTAAAGATCCCCATCCATCCTACCATCAATCTTGGAAGCATATCCAACTCCATGTCAAGTCATACAGCCCCACATCATCAAAGAACCTCCTCCAAACTTGACAGTTCCCTCAACCAATCTGTCACTAAGCCCCTCACCTGCCTTTTTCCACACCCATTTGCGCCCATCTGACCCTAGACGATTGATTTTGGTCTCATCAGACCATATGACCTTCTTCCAGTCCTCTATAGTCCAGTCTTTGTGAGCATAGGCAAAGTCCAAACGTGCTTTGCGATGTCTAGGTAAGAGAAGGGGTCGTTTTCGCTTAACTACAGCCTTCATGCCAGACTTTTTCAAGTGCTGGCGAACTGTGTTAGCAGAGAGAGGCTGATTAATGATGTTGGATAGAGTTTTGGTCACTTGAACTGCATTTTCTGCCTTGCGAGAAGTGATAAAATGGATTGCATGGCGGATATTGGTGGGGGAAAGCTTGGATGGATGACCTTCAATAGACTTTTGAAGCTCAGAACGGTTCTTGGAATGAAGTCTGGATATGGTTGAATGGTGGATACCAGTAGCAGAGGCAATAGAGTAAGTAGAATGACCAGAATCAAGCATAGTGAGAATGATATTCTTTTGGGTATTAGAGAGGGATCTCATGATGGATGATGTTGGGAATAAAGAAGTGTGTGAACATTTTCAAACTCAGATGGAATGTTTATATGTGTATCTTTGTTTGTATGACCAAACAATTGTAAATATCATCAGATTTGACTAAGGTAGCACTTCCCAAATCAAAAGTGAAAAAACTGTTGCAATGGTATTGTTGTCTTAAAGTTGGCATATCTCTTGACTGTGTGAATCAAATCACATGATCCAAGGACCAAATGGTAGCCAAGAGTGTCTACTATCTTCGACTCCACCACAGCTAAGTGTGATTCCCACGGGTGTTTGCAGTGCACTTTGCGCACTGCATCAAGGTTAGTTATTGCAATGCTTTTTGGAGTCACTGTAAAATAGGTGTACTTCTCTGGATAGTCAGCAGAGTAGCTGAAGAAGCGGGGAAATACATGGCGGACAACACCATCATGACACCGGATAACCATTCCATGATGGTAAGCTTCCATGAACTTCTCGTCTAAGAGTAGTGTCAATATCGCCTGGAACAGCTCTCGCTTACAATGCGTGAGTACGTCAGCGGTCGCAGCAACCTTGTAATGATACATGTAGTGGGTTTGGAAGTCGGCTGGGAGCTGGATGTTGTTAGCGAGCTGATCATCCTTGAATGGTCATGCTACCTTGGGAATGTACGCGACGTGGTGACATGCATGTGATGTCGGCTTTCCGCGCACATATTTCAACTCATTTCCAAAGAAGAGGTAAAACGGCCATAGAGAAGCATTCCCAAAGCTTGCCAAATGGGTTGTATCGGACCACATCATCAGCGACGCAACAACACATTCGAGATTGTCGTCTGGGCCACGAGGCAGTGAATTAATCTCTTCATGGGCCTCCCGCATCTGGGCAGCAGCGTATGCCTCTGAAAAAACTTCTCGAGCCTGGTCACCGACTTTCCAGTACTGCGTGAAGGGTGTCGTGTGAAAAGTTTCGAATACCTCGTCCTCGAACGCAGAGCGGATGACATCAGTGAGGTCACAATGATAGACACCTGGCACTTCAAGCTCAGGTGCATCAGCTTCAGATGGGAATGCAACTTCTTCCTTTGGCAGCCGAATCTTGACCGTCGAACTTTTCCAACCATGTTCCTCACGGAATGGGTTCTCTGGATTTTCTAGATATCTATCGAGCCGTTCTGCTTCACGGGCATGTGTGAAGGTGCGTGTATCAGGTGCATGGAAGGACAAGTGATTAAGGAACTGAGGTAACCAATCGAGGTTTGCCGCAGAAGCCAGAGCACTGCCAGAATACTGATAGGCCATTAATAAGCCACATGATGGATTGGTAAACAGAGTGAGCGGATCAGGGAGTGGAGGGGCAGAATGAGACACCGGGTGAATAATTTGAGGATTGGATTCAAGGGTGGGAGCATCAACCACATCGTTCAATGTGATGACTGGTGTATGAGTTGGCTGAGTAGAATACTCGGAGTAAATCCCCACAGGGTCCTCTGCAGTTGTGAACGTAGTATCTGCGACCTCGGAGGATTGAAATACTTCTGGGGGGGTAGCAGGCCTTGGCGGAGAGGGGAGAGGCTGCTGCTGACTGCGTCCACATTGCTGACGTGATGTTGGTGGCATGTGTGCCAGGTGCATTGCCATGCCTGGTAGAAATTCAGCAAACCGTGTGGGCATAGTGATACGTCGACCAGAGCGTTTGGAGAAGACTGGTGAGGGAGAACCATGGCGAGTGGGTGAGATGTCGGTCATCTGAACCTAAGGGACATTATTTTATATCCGGCGAGGAGTTGGAGGGACCACTTACGTCGTCATCCTCGTGTGGTCCAAAGACCATATCCAAACCTGGGGAAATGTCTTGCTCAGGCGACTGTGCAGCCTCAGGTAATGCATAGCGAGCACGTTTCTCAGGTCTGCCTTGATCATAGACATGCTCCCTTAGTTCAATTGACTCCTGGCAGTGAGACTTGTGTGCAGAGAGCTGTTTACGAGAACCAAATGAGGCCCCGCATGAGAGACACTTGTGAGTTGGCATGGTACAGGGAGGATGAAGGGGAAAAAACGCACCGTGCACCACAGTCAAGAAAACTAGTCAAATTCGAAGTTCGCCTTGCCATATTTCCGAATTGGTTGCATTACAAGCAAAGGTAGTTGTCACAACAGTCACACAAACCTAATCGCTGGTCACGTTGCCAGTAGTCACTCAGTTCTAACGATATCCACCACCATGTCGTCCATCAC
This sequence comes from Strobilomyces echinocephalus, assembly GCA_038090115.1. NCBI lineage: Eukaryota > Fungi > Basidiomycota > Agaricomycetes > Boletales > Boletaceae > Strobilomyces > Strobilomyces echinocephalus. Next base: position 13,702 of record JBBPMC010000307.1, on the reverse strand, counting down.
CGATACCTTTCCAACTATCACTATCCATCAGGACAATGTCATTGCCCTTGAAATCGAGAATCTCCTGGCCAACTGGCCCATGTATGTTATCAACTGTACTCCGGATCATCAAGGCCCATTGGTGATCAAGTAGTACGTTCTCGATCATGAACATTGCACTAACTGTACACTACAGAGGATCATTCTGAGGCTGAAAGACGTCAAAAAACGCGTGGTTGAAGACAAAGACAAGTCTGGGAGTGACTCTGAAGACGAGGCAAAGCAGCTGCCCACACAAGCAAGACAGCGCATCAAGGACACATCTATCATGCTTCTTGTCCCTTCCTCGTGAGGACACTTTGCTTCTGTGCCCATTCGCTAATAATTTCACAGGGAGAAAATGGAAATCGACGAGGACAAGACACTGACAGTCGACGCGATCCCTGTCATCCTCAACGGCATTGAAAAGGACCATTTTCCTCCAAAGCCCAAGTTTTTCGATGATGATTCTGACTATGTCTGGCCCCCCGTTCGACCCAACGCTTTGCAAAGAATTGCTGCAAACGAGACGATCTCACCCTTCATGAAGATCACCACATTTTCTGCTGCAGTGAACACCCAGCCCTTGGAGCAGGAGTAGGACCGGTGTCGTTTTTATGTGTATTTTTATTGTCAACCAGGCAGCATCATGTTTCGCTGTATGTACCATATAAAATGCTACCTGTATGCGTGTGTCAATCGTGTGGGAAAATTACTTGAGGACAAGATCGTAGTGTCCGAGTCGGTGCTTCCTTTAACCCCTGACCACTACCATCCCTCAGAATGTCCTCTTCACGCACTTCCACTGGGTCCGACAATGAGCAGCCCAATCATACATGTCCACCCACATCTCAACAGCCTCACGCCGAGCCGAATGGGGCAATGACCCAAAAAACGACTGACAAAAGGTACAGCATGAGGCTTGATTAATGTGTATTTACTCATCTATCTAGTAATCACCCTGCCACGAAACCGGCTCAGCCAACTGGTGATAAGCATGGCAAAGCCAAAAAAACAAGTAAGTCAATACTACCCCATCTCATCCAGATCGTGATCCTAATCTGATCTAGGAAAGATGAGGACGAAGAAGATCCTGAGGAAGCTGGGTCGCGAGACTGCCTATTGGCAGCACGCTACATTCCTCGAGGTCTCGACGCGTTTTGTGACCTTGGTGAGATCATCAACGTGTGCTTACTGATCAAGCAAGAGAAGGCATCCAAAAAAGGTACTATCAAGGAAATCGAAAGCGACAAGACACGACGTAAGAAGTTACTGGCTAAGATGTATGTTTATATCATTTTTGCTGGCTATATGTGCTCAAAATCCATCTGTAGCAACGACAGGAAAAGGGACCACTACCAGCGAACCTTCGACTATCTGAAAGACCATGTGCCTTACCTCCAAAGCCTCATTGACAACAAGAAGACATCCAAGCTGAGCAACCTTGTTAGAGAGGTGACGTGACGTTTTGTAAAGAATAGGCGATGTTCACTCTGTCTAGATGCAAGCCGCCATCTCACATGTGCGCACAGAGGATGGACATCATCTACGCAAAGAAGTGGGGAAATACCCAGCACCAGACCCAAATAACCAACACGTTCAGCCACCCGTCAACCCTGACACAAAGGCAGGGCGTGCCTGAATGGGCTTTTTGCACGAGGCACTCAGACCAATGCTCTGTCCAGTCAAGTACCTACAAGAATACAAGGCAGACTTTCGGGGGTATGTATCATTCACTTCTGACAACATGAACTTAGCTTGACAACCATTCAAGTACGCGCAAGAAATTCGAAGACCTGTCCAACCCTTGCAATGTCACAGCCAACCTATGGCCGGCACATGTATATGCCGGGAATGAGCCTGGTTCAGAGTACGACCCTAACATGATCAGCAAGGGTCTGTTCTGAGGATATCTGATAGAACAAGTGAGCATTCTCACGACTACTCTTTTCCCTAACGAACTTGGATACTGACAGGTCCTGAAACACGTCTTCACGGGTCCAGCCACCGCCCTATCTGATGACGTGAAAGGCACCCGCCCTAGCAATGTGAAGATTCACCAGATGCATAAAGTCGAGGCTGAGCATATTGCATACGCTGCAATTCAGGAATGGAATCTCTCACAAATTGGATTTGTTTCGAGGCTAATGGATGTTATAGGCTCGTTTCATGATTTCGTCCGCTGAAAAGTGGAGCGAATGCGATGCGCTATTCAATTATCACGACTATTACTACAGGATCATCCGTCTCATTCGCGAGACAAAGGATCGAAAGTGGGCTGATGGACTGCTATCCTACTACAATGAGTGAGTGATGCATATGACACCAATGATTTATTCACCGTTTCATAGGAAACTCTTTGGGAATACTGCCGGAGTAGTTGCCAAAGGTGCCACGATTGTCGAAAATGGCGACGACAACATCCTCGAAATGGAACGCCAATTCGAGGACCAATATCAGCTGCTTCCGCTGGGGACAGCAGCTCTGGCGAGAACTCGACGGTGAGTACCACAGAGCATGTCGAGAACTTGGACAAAGGGAAGCAAGTCGCCCGAGAACAAACCCCTCCAACTGTGTTCACATTTGAGCCACTTTCGCCACTCCCGATTCTTTCACCAATCTGGCCTTTGTCTCCAGTTCAAGCCCGAGTCGAAGGCAATTCTCCTGGTCCATCAACCCTCAAGAGGAAACACGATCTGCCTGCTCCCAATAATGCCATTGATGATGGTGAACCTCTTAGCGAGATGGAAAATGATGTCGAGCAGCCTGCTAAGAAGCGCACGCACACCAGGACCAGGAAAGAACCTGCAAGCAGGGGCGCTCGCAAGAAGAAATAACTGTATTGTCTCGATGCCTTTTTCTTGCCTTGACTGACTAGACCGTCGACAGAGACTCTTCATGCTCATCCGGACAGTTCTATACCCCGCAGTTGTGCTCCTTTTGCTCCTTTCAGCCGCTTTCGTTGTTCATTCTCGCCATGTGCTCCGCAAGATGTTCGTCGTCACATTGCTTTCGCTTCCCCTCGAATGGACTTCGTATAGCATTCGGTTCGAGGTGGTATTGTACCGCTCATAGATTGTAACTGCATGTAATCGTCTACAAGTGCAATTTAACGGTTATAATGGCATCTAATGCAAGGGCGGTCAGATAACGGGCATGTGAGGTCGTAATGTACAGTTGCGATTATGGGAAACCATCAGAAACGCGACAAGATCGTCTAGAATTCAGTTTTGTTACATGTAATTATAACGATTATAGGGCACCGGTCGAAAAATCACGGAGGTTGCAACAATTATATTAGCATGTAATGTAATGCTACGTTTGTGCAAGTTTGCTGATGAACATCACATCTTTTCATTCTAGAAGTGATTGTAGTCAAATTTAGATTATATACACAAAGTCAGTGTAAATACCTCATGGTCTAAGATGATCTGACATCCACACAACCCTAGTAAGCCACACAGAGTGGGCCAGCTGCATTCCGCAGCCATCTGAAGCCATTTGCACCCAACATCACCAATACATCTTCAGGGTTGTTTTAGCTGGTTTGGTGATATATATATGGAATGAGGACAGAAAACCGATGGCCTAAACTGATCTGGCATCCACCTCACCCTAGTGAGCTGCATAGTGTGGCTCAACTGCATTTTGCAGCCATCCACATCCAACATCACCAATATACACCTTGGCCTTGGCCTGAAGTTGCTGGAGGGATGTACACATGTCATTTCTAGTCTGAATGTCTTTTTGCGATGTCAGTTGTTACTGTCTAGGGGTGTTCTAGTTGATTTGGTGATATATACATGGAATGAGGTCAGATACCAGATGGCCCGAGCTCATCAGGCATCCACCCAACCCTAGTGAGCCATGCACCCACCATCACCTGACACTAATATGCCTTCTAGGGGTTTTCTAGTCAGTAAGGTGATATATACATGAAATGAGGCCAGATACCCGATGGCCTGAGCTCATTGGGTATCCACCCGACCCTAGTGAGCCGCACAGTGCGGGCCGGCCGCATTCCGCAGCCATCTGCACCCACCATCACCAATATGCATTCTAGGGGTTTTCTAGTTGGTTATGTGATTATATACATGGAATGAGGCTGGATACCCAATGGCCCGAGCTCATTGGGCATCCACCCGACCCTAGTGAGCTGCACAGTGCAGGCCGGCCGCATTCTGCAGCCATCTGCACCCACCATCATCAATACTCCTTTTAGAGGTGTTCTAGTTGGTTTGGTAATATACACATGAAATGAGACAAGATATCTAAGTGCCTAAGCAGGTCTCACACCCACCTACCCCTAGTAAGTAACATCAAGCTGATTTAGCATGCACCCAAGCATTGTAAGCCACACAGATTGAACTAACTGGACTGGACTCACCTGACAATGCCGGCCGAGGTCCCTCACAGTGATATGGGCCCACCTGACAATGTCAGCCTGAGGTCCCTCCCAATGAGCTGGGCCCACCAAACCATGTTGGCCCGAGGTCCCTCCTAGTGAGCTGGGCCCACCTGATGATGTTGGCCTGAGGTCCCTCCCATGGAGCTGGGCCCACTCGACCATGTTGGCCTGTGGTCCCTCTCACTGAGCCGGGCCCATCTGACAATGTTGGCCCAAGATCCCTACTGGTGAGCTTGGCCCATCCAACAATGTCACCCCCATGTCCCTGTTTGGGCCTGCCTGCTACTTTCAACCTTACTGACTCTTGGACCACCATGGGCCTGCGATGAGGTGGCCCAACACTACAGGGCTATTTTCACATAGACTCATAGACATTCTTGGGACGTAGTGATGCCATGGGCTCCCAATGTGAGGAAGATGGTGGGTATGTCTTGCTGAGGTCATATATCACATAATGATCTGATGGTTTGGTCTGATTCACAGGAGAAAAAGTAAATGAGCGAGCTAGGTATGGATTAGTGACTGGCTCACTGATGAAACTGAGGGCAAACTTTGACTTTTGAAAGTCACAGAGTTTGGACTAGCGGGGTGGATGACAGGCATGGCGTGGGTAGTCAGGCTTGGAAAAAGAGCAGGGAGATGGTGAGATGGAAGATGAGGCAGGTGTGATGAAAAAGGCAAGTAATGATGAGTGGGGGGGAACAGATGTGAGGGGGGCATTGTAGGGTTGCCAACGAATCCTCGTATGTGATGTGGATGGGGAACCCTAGTAGGGGAATGAATGGGTGGCTGGTCGGACCATGAACTGAGCAGACTGAAATGCAGAGCTGTGGGAAAATGCGGGCACTTTGGCAAACTAACTAGGATCTGCGGAGAAATTTGGCGAATGGGGTTGGTGAATTGATTCCAGTATGTATGTGTTTGGATGCAAGGAAAAGCATCTTGAGGATGTATAGAACCTTCTTAGCACAGGAGAATTTTGCTATATAACAGAGAAACCTGAAACAAAGGGTGCTGGGCATTTGATCAGTGGGAGGAGCCTCGGACAGCAGGAGAATTCCAAGTACTCTGAATGCCATTGACTTGGGCACTATGAAATGAAAATTAAACTCAAGCGGAGTGGAAGGGAATCAAAAGGCGGATGAACGACCGATTGACTGGCTCTGAAGTTACTTTGTACACATCAGCACAGTGTCGTTTGTTCTTGAATTCGACCATGAACTTGCTAGGATCTGTATTAGTAATCAAGCTGGGGATATGACAACAATACCTCCCAGATCAACACAGGAACTAGAACTGGTGGACTAGAAATTGAGTGAGTGGAATAACTTAGTCAAATGGATCCCTGGGTGTTTGGTATTCCTGATGTCAAAGGTACAAAGGAATTGTTGGTTGACCAATAAAGCTAGCAATTGATGATTCGAGAGGTTGACTAGGCTTCTGGGGATGTCCTGCTATACTCTGGGCTTGTTTGGACTTGGTCCTGATGTGTCACAAGCTTGAAGTCAGGAGTAGCAAAGACATAGTGCTTAGGAGATGTGAAGTCTCCAAGTATTCTTGTACTAGATTTGTACAAGTTACAGTGTCAATCAATAGAATGACCACTTAGAGGGTTCTGATTTGAACAACCAATTCTATGTAGTGATAGATTAAGGATTGTTCCACTAATGCACTAGACAAAGGCTTGGCTCCATAGCTTGCTCTTGCCTAGTTGGACAGGAAGATAGATTGCAGATAGATAGGTGAAGAGTAGAACGAACTTGTTGGTCCTTTGATTGGGGCTCTAGTGCTCCCTAGATAACTGATGATAGGCTGGGACAATAGCTGATTATTATATCCCTTAGCCAGATGTTGCTTTGTTTAGACAAGGGATTTTTACAGTGCCTGTCACTAGAATCACTCACTGGTCTGCAGAGAACTTCAGTGATAGAGAATTGATTTAGGCTGATACAGAGCCTCTATTTATACACAACAGAAGCCCTGCTGACTACAACTTTCCACAGCTGCTGGATGCCAGAAGATCATTCTCTTGGTCATTGATTGGCCAGTTTCTTGACTTCCCTTGACTTCCCATAACTTGTTCTGACTGCCTATGACTCAGGTTGACTGTGCTTTTGATGGCACTAGTCACCTTTCATATGCCAGGAGCAAGGTTGTGCCTGGTTCCATTCATTTGGGCTCCTAGTCACTTGGATGACACTTCACCTAGAATGGGTTGCTATGCTTTCCCCTGTGCCTGTGTGGCTATACTGGGTATATGGTAGGTGGTCAGGGGTCATGTGAGGCTGGGTATATGTGTGGGATAGTAGTGTCAGCTGATAGGGGTGTACTACTAGCATTCGTGTTTAAATGTCTATAGTACTAGGAAATGTCTTGGGGTAATAGGAAAGGTATAGGCATAACTTCACAACTGAGTAAAGGAAAAATATGAAACCTGTAAGGTAGCCAGAGCATAGTCTAACAGTCCTATAAATAAAGACTGGGGTCCTTTCAACGGTGTGAAACTGAATGGGAAAGAAAACAAACTAGCATGGTGCTAGACCTATGTACATTCCAGCATGATTGTCATATGCCATGTCCCAAGTCCACTCTGCCATGTTCTGACATACTTCGACACCGAGAACTCATGAACTCCACTGTGATCTCGCATTAAACGCAATGCCGTGCATTCAGAGTTTCACTCCGCCATCTGTCTCAGTTCCCTTTCCATTTATGTTCACCCTTGTAATCTGTTTAGTCTTAGTCCTGCTTCTTAGATCCCTCCGCACCTGTGCTCACCTATACTGCACAGCTCTGGCTATGGCTGTCCTGACTCCATTCTTCACCCTCTGGTTGTCTTCATTCCCATCTTACTCATAGCTGTACTAATGCAATGTCCACACTTCATATATAAAATGTAGATACAACCTCTGTACTTCCCAGTCTGATTATTGACTAGATATCCTCACTCCGCAACTCAGTCCACTTTGAGTCTCCCCTGTCCTCTCCTCTGTTGTCCTTTCCAAAAATCCAGGACTAACATTATGAGTAGCAAGGGCACAGTGCTCCACTTGAGTCACTGAAGCTGAAGTCCCAAACCCATCCGACCTCTTAGCTCCGACGTTCCAGAGCTATAGCAGAGTGAGCGGACCCAGTTCTAACAGTATAATCAGACTCCCACTTGCTGACTCACGCTCATCCTTTGAGTTCGTCACCCTCATACTCGACACAAGTGGTATTCTGTCATGTTTCCCTGCATATCCGACCATCATGCATCCCTTAGCATCTTCACTAGTCATCGTCGATGAACCCCGGTTGAAGACCAATTCTATGGGTTCTCCACACGTTGTAGCCCCAGCTCCGCTTCACAAGCACCTCATCTGTGCACTCCACCAATGCAGACATGACTCCCAGGTAGACAGGTAGGAGTCTCTGCACCCCTGCACAATCTGGTTTATGCTCCACAGCATGGGACCAACCTCCACACCCTTTGCACGACTACTCTAACGATCCAGACTCCAGTCCCTCAGACTCTGAAAACGAAGACCATGACACCCTCACCTCCCTTTCACGTGTGATCGCACATTTGGCTAGATCCACCAGCTGCATGACTTCCAGCTTCCATTCCACCCAGAGAACCAAGGTCTGCACCCCATACCAGTTCGATGGATCCGACCCCCACAAGCTCCACACCTTCCTGGTCCAGTGCAAGCTAGCTTTCCAGGACCACCCAAGAGCCTTTAGGACTAATTGCACTGAAGTCACATTCGCGCAATCCTACCTTTCCGGTATGGCCTTGGAATGGTTCAGATCCGGCCTCCTCAAGAACTCCACAGCCTGTCCGCTCTGGATGGACAGCTACCCCGAGTTCATGCTAGAACTCCACACAAATTTCGGCCCTCATGACCCTGCTGGTGACACGGAATACGAACTCCATTCTCTATCCATGTCTCCTAGGCAACGCATCAACAAGTACATGGTTAAGTTCAACCATGTAGCTTCTCAAGTCTGCAGTTATGGCAATGGAGCCCTCCGCTCTGCCTTCTACAGCAGACTTCCGGACTGCATCAAAGATGAGGTTTCCCGTGTTGGCAAACCCCCCACACTCTCCGGTCTCCACCTCCTTGCACAAGATATTGACACACGCTACTGGGAGTGCCAGACCAAACAAGATCGAAGGGCAGCCACCTCCACCTCAAGGGTCACAGCATGCGCATACCCCTTCCTCATTGAATTCCTCATCCACTGCATCACTTTCCGACCCTGCGTCTGCCTCCGAACCCTCTGACACCTCCACACACCAACCTGAGCTTGTCGATTCCCCTGACTCTGCACCCTCTGACCTCCCCGACTCTAACAACCCTCATGACTTCTATGACACCACCTCTGACTTTGAGGCATCTGACTCCACTCCACCCCATGACCCCAAGTCCACCCCGCACGACCTTACATCTGTGCTTGGTCCCGACGGAAGACTCTTTGCCTCCAAACGCCAACGGTGTTTCATCCTCTGTCTCTGTTTCTACTATGGCCTTGATGGTCACACCACGTGCAACTGTCTCAAGTCTGCTCGTGTCTGAACCCTCTGCACTCCAGTCATTTTTACTGTTTTTTTCTTTCGTTACTCTACAGTCCTGTCCCTACGACCCACCCTCTGACACCCCTTCATCATTCTGCACCCTCCGTCCTAGCAATGGCCACCACCCCATTCCCATCCGCCTGGAACTCACACCCCAGCGCTGACTTCAGTACCCTCACTCTCTGCCATTGCCCTTCTCTGCTCTGCCATACGTGCTGCCATCTTGCACACATGTTCCTCTGTCCTCCGCCACCTCTCCTCCGCGTGCTCCACCAACCGGCACTGCCAGCTAGTGCGTTCGTCTTCGGCAAATCGCACACGCCATGTCCCTTTTCTGTACACAGCAACTTCCTTGGCCTGGGTAATGTTCCATTTGGGGTATTTAGCCATTTTCAGTGATACAAATGCAGAGACAAGAGTTGGGATCACCTTCTGTACCCTCTTTTGCTCTCCTTTTGGATCTCCACCAAATCCACCTTGCGCCTCATGTGTCCTACATGCTCAGTCCAGACCCTGCCTGGCCCCCTGTCCTCATGGACCCTGCCCCACTCCTCTCTGACACCTACACCACCTTCCCCGCTATCCTCTCCAACCTCTTGTTCCCCCCCCTCCGCCTATCTGCCACACCCCTGTAAACTGGTGATCACTTCATGACAGTCCACTGTCTAATCCGCTGGAAGCCCCTGTTTTTTTGGTTCTGGGTACAACTATCTCCCCAGCTGCACTCTGTTGAGTGACTGGGTATGGAGTAGTGCCTTCGCCCATCCACTCTTGTGTTCTTGCCAGCACCCCTCAAGCTCTCCATGGCCTCTGGCCTTTGTCCTCTGGCTGCCTCTGCCCCTCTACTTCACCACGTTTCTCTCTGCTTCCTCCACCTGTTCTCTCCATGTCCCTGGCTCAACACCTGGATCATCTCCCTAAGAGGGGGATAGGGTCTCTGCTCGCAGCACTTGTCTAGTACTTGAGCTCGTGTCACCCAGCATCCTGTCTTCTCTCTGCACTCTGCCAACCTTCATTGGTTGACTCTGCCACTCTCTTTCTGATTCCGCCCACCCCGCCGATCTTCATTGGTCGACTCTGCCACTCTACGCCTGACTAGTTCACAGCGATTTCATTTATGTACAGATGATTTCTAGGTACCAAGCCCCTACTCCCAGGGTTCTATGTCCTCACTCCCCTCCGCATTGTAAAGCAACAATCCTGCCTGGAGTGACTTATCCAGTCACCAGACAGGTCCTGATGGTTAGTATGGGTTGAGGGAAGGCTAGTTCTTCCCAAGGGACTCTAGGAGGTTGAGGACACAGAAGGGAAGGACTTTGAGCTGCTCAGAAGAAGAGAAGTGGGAGCCGAGCGTTAGACTGAAGAGTCCGATAGTCTGGGCCGTAGTCTGGACTGCGTGCGTGAGTGAAGGAGGAGTGAGACAGTCGTAGACAGTGAGCGGTGTGGTCGGTGAAACGGTTGGTGAATGGTGATGGTCAGTAATGAGCAAAAAGAAGCTGTCATTATGTAACTAAGGGCGACATTTTTATACCTCAGCTGAGGCCGAGAAACAATACTAAAGAATGACTTAGTAGAGACCGACAATGTCGGTCTTCTGAGAGGAGGGTCAGCGTGGGCTGAAACGGCTGAAAGTGGGCTGCTGGGATGGACTAACTGGGCCCAAATCAGTGTAAGATATAAGTCTGAAAACGCAGAGAATAAATCCAGAAATGAAGCAAGAGAATGGGTATATGTAGTTAGTCCATGAAAGAGTGTAAAACGTTGGAATATAACTATAGAGCGGTGCGAAGCTCTACATCTGCGGGGGACTTAGTGACTGACTGTCCCCAGTCAGGTCTACTAGGACTATCGAGGCTACGCTCGACCTTATCCAAGGCCAAGTGTAACAATTTAGGCAGGCTCTGAAATCCCCATGAGCTCAGAATGTGATCTGATGGATCATGGTCACATAATGACAGCCCAGCTGCAATTTCAGACTTTGCACGTGCCTGGGAATCAGCTCAACAGGTCACACCATCTGCCGCCCATCCATGCTACCCAACTTGAAGACATACCATGCGCTCATCGAACCCCAGGCCATTTTCAAACTCAATGAAAAGCAAGAAGATGGCTCCACAAAAACCATCCTCATCATCCCATGGTCCCGCCACCTGCTTGAAAAGTGAATCCTCATCATAGGCTGGAGATGTTGGCTGGGGCAGCCTCGGTGCATGTAGCGATCAGCAAGCCTCACGTCTTGAAATGGATGTTCATGAAGAATCACAGAGATACCATCCCACCAGCTCAAGATCGTCCCATGCCATCTGATTCCCTACAACTGTGGGTGTAAACCACCGTGAGGCTAACACTCCCTGTATACCAAGTGAACGATGCTGATGCCTGTTTCATAGTCACCCAGCAGTCTCTTGACAGCATTTCCAGAGCTTGGAAAATTGAAAATGAACTTTTCTTGGTTTTAATCCTATACCCCAGTGCTCCTACTTGACAGTCATGCTTGGAGCCATTGGATGAATTCTATCATGCTAAGAATCAATTTGTGAGTCTTTCATCAACTCTCATTACCTGCTTGTCAATACTATTTGGCCAAGGTCAGGGGATTTCTCTTGTCATGAGTCTGAGCTTAAACCCATCATTGGATCAGATACCTGGAACCCTGTCCAATTTCCTTCGTGTCACCCTAGAATATACACCCCAGAAGATTCCCTTGACTATGGAACAATGATAGAATCTTTCTTGAGCAGAGTTCATGCATTGATGACAAACATCCAGGACTCACAAGATTTGAATTTACCACCCACAATCAGAGCTTTTTTTGCTGCACTCAACCATTTCCACATCTTTGTCAATGTTTAATGCAGAAGTGCCATCTTTGTGCAGCATACCACAAGGTAAATGACACCCGATGGATATCACAATCTCCAATGGCTCAGTGTCAACTGCCCATACAACCCAGCTTCATCCAGAGAAATTGTTCTCCAGCCCAGAGAACCCAATGCCATCGTGCTCACCCCCTGTGTCCAATGGATTGCTTGCACCCCATATGACATTCCAACCCAGTTCCAAACCATGAATCCCCCAAATCAAACAACCAGAAGCAGAGACACTTCTGGATTCTCCTACCCACTTTACCTCTTTACTTCTCTGGTTATCTCATGATTCTGGACTTGTGCCCTGTGATCTCCCCAAAGAGTATGCATACATATGCATGGGGTTCTTTTTCATCTCTGACATGAGTGTAAGTGATGAATGTCTTGCTGATACAACCCTAAGACCTAAGTCCTCAGGTTACCACTTGGCAACTAAGAGCTCTATAGAGAGGATAGAGGGAGTAGTTGGAATCTAGGCTGGGTGCGCCTTAGGGAGGAAGATGCCCAAGTGAACTAGACTGGGGTTGCCAGTTGACGTTCACTGGGTTTATATATTTATGGACTACATAGGTTTACATAAGGCATTTCGTCTATAACGGTCCAAGCCCTTTGCCCTTGGGCGCAGGAGTGTGGCTGAAACGCATATCAAATGTGAAACGTAGGGATGAAACGGAGATGAAGCATGTGAGATGGAAGAAGGGTGAAATGGAAGAGAAGCATGCATAGGCCTTTGGCTGTGTCAAGGGTTGCGACATGCGCGAGGTGAAACAAAGGTGAAACGAGTGACGATGGTGTAGAGATCAGAGGGTGAGGCTATGGCTGTTGATCCTGTGATAAGATAAGATGCGATGAGATTAGATAAGAGGAAAAAGAAAGATAAGTCCATAAGTCCTTGAGATGTCATTCGATAAGGACCGGATGAGGAGCGAAGCATAACACTACCCCCCTCCTAAAGATCAACTTCCAGGCGATCAAAGGGAGTTTGGGCAGCAGAGAACTCTGTCAAAGAGTCAGGCTGGCGGGAGAAGAGGAGCATAAACTCCGGGCCGATGGAGAGGGTACGGGGTGCCACGGGGTGAGCACGGTAGAAATCAGCCAAAACATCCTTGGTGTGAGATAGGTGTGTCCGGGGTTCCCAGGTATGATCTGAGTCGTCATAGCCCTTCCAATGGACCAAGAACTCCAACCGTTTGTTTTTATAGCGGGAGTCAACGACATAGTCGACTTCCCATTCATTATCGCGGTCTTCGGTAATCGAAACCAGGCCGGGCCGGTTAACGGGCTGTCCAACCAGACGTTCCTGATATGGCTTTATTCGGGACACGTTGACTGTGGGGTGGATGCGCATCGAGCGCGGGAGCTGCAATTCAACCGCATTGGGTCCAACCAACCAGGTGATTTTGTAGGGGCCAAGCCATCGCTCAGATAGCTTGCATGAAGCTCGAGTGAGCTGAAGGTTTTCCGTGGACAACCAAACTTGTTGGCTGACCGTGTAAGCGGGAGGTTCGGTCCGATGCCGATCCGTGTTGGCTTTCATACGGTGCTGGGCTGCTTCCATATTGGACTTAACCTGGTCCAGAGTATCCACAACATCGGATGTGAATGTGTGGGCAGCTGGTGTGGAGAGATCTTCGATACCTGGGGCCTTGCCAGGTTTGATACCCATTCATGGAGCGTAGCTCCATGTGACTTCAAACGGGGTCTTCTTCGTTGAAGCATTGGTTTTGTTATTAATAGAAAACTGGGCGAGGAGTAGCCAATCGGCCCATTGATCTTGTTTTTCGAAGCAGAAGATCCTCAGGAACTTTCCTACTTCTCGGTTAACTACCTCCATCTGGCCATCTGTCTGGG
>JBBPMC010000306.1:0-26793 GCA_038090115.1 Strobilomyces echinocephalus | reverse complement strand
ATGGCTGTTCTTATCTATACCCTACACCCCCTCTGACTCATGTAGCATAGCATATCTTAGATACATCCACCACTTGTACAAACAGTAGAATAGTATATAAGGGACACCCCCAGCTCGATGGAGGACCTAGTCTTGTCCTCCTGGAGTTTCCTACCCACCTGTAGGTCCCCCAGCCTCAAGGCCATCATCTTGTATCCACTGGTCAATTGGTCCTTAGATGGGCTAGTCATTTCAATCACCCTATAAGACTTCATTCTGAGTGACATCAGGAAGAACACCCATACAATTGAGCCAAACTAGTTATTCCGTCAACCGTGGTTAGGTAGATTTGACTTGTTGAGTTTCCCATCTCAATCTATCTAAGCAAGACACCGTGAAGAGTTGTATTTGAGGTAATGGTGCTAAATTTGTAGGATTTGCCATGAGGATCAATACCCCTGAATTATCTTGTATGAGGAAAAGCGCAGACAAGGAAGGAAGTGCTTACTTGCATGGCAAACATGATGTTTTTTCACCACTTGATTTTGAAGGCTTGTCAAAGAAGAAACAAATGTCAAGGGCGGCATTCTTATGCCTGGATGCCAGTGAGGGATCCAAATGGCCAGTTCCCAATGGATCAGTAATCGCTGTATCGACAGCCATGGTGGTATTCGAGGCTAAGGTAAACTGTTGCCTCCCTGCAGACCTTGCCTGTGCTTCTGGACGTGCATCAGCATCGTCCTCCGACCCAGATGTCACAGCTTCAAGGTTAAAGTGCTTGACTTTATCCTCAGTTGGACCACAGTAATGCTCAGGTGGGTGGCATTCTCGAAGTGAGCGTTCAGCAGGAGCTGGAGCCTCAGGAACAACAGGCCTGGGATCCCCCGAAACTAATGGGCTGCGCAGTGGCTACAGCCACCAAGTCCGGCATGGTAGGAGCCCTTTTCCAAGCACCACCATGTCTCCTAGATGGCCGTATCATAGGCTGAAAAGTATGTGAAGGAATGGTCGATGGGGATGGCTGTGAATGAAAACAAATCAACGTCCACCTTTATACGTTGAAATTTGAGTTGACTCCAGTTGACGCTGAGTAAAAACATAAGTACAGCTCAATCTAGTACATACAAGTAAATGAGGCAGATACAGCTAGGCAATGACATGGGTTGGGGTAACCTACGCGGGTAGCGGGTATGGGTACCACTCAGGTGCGGGTGTGGGTCAGACTCATGAAACCCACATACCCATCAAGTACCCGTGACTTTGATAATCAGTGTATGCTATGCTACGACAAATCCAAGTGACTAAATCAATATTCTTTGGAATGGAGAGCCATAAAATGGAATGGACTACCACATAAAATTTTCATCTGACACAATCACCAACATGTCCGCCCCACCAGCAAAATGCATATCCAAAATGACAAGCAAAACCCAGGCAGCACTTAATAAACGCCATGATACATAAGCACAAGAATGACAGCGGTGATGGTAACATGACTCCAAAAAAGGCTTGTTTGGCCTGGCAGACTGGCAATGGCAAAGACTCTGAGTCCATTGAATCAACAGGAAGGTCAAAGGCATTGTTGACAAGGCAGGTGACTGTTGAAAACATACCTGATGAGGACCTACCCAGTGCTGGAAGGAGTACACGGTCACCCTCCATAGAGCTCATAAGCCCCGAGGATGAACTGGGTAAAGCTATAACTATAATAATGATTATTGTCAGCTAATACACAACTCACAGCTTATCTAATGAGGGATTGGACCTCACCTGTTTACACCTTTTTTGACCTGCAGCCCCAGATCATCATTATCAACAACCAGCATGCACATGAATTCAGATGTTGCAGCTGTGGTTGCAAATGCACGATCTGCCGGTTCCCTGATACCACAGATGCTCGATCAACCAGTAACATATGTACGGAAGTATGTCAAAGCCTGCTGGGGCCCCGAGGTACTGGCTGCTGCTGATCAAGCAAAGAACACGAATGAAGTACAGACTAAGATTGTTAAAAGTGTCCTACAAGATGGATCAATAACTATTGCATTTGAGAGGAAAGGTGGAGGGAAAGCAAGATACTCTCATCGTCAACATACCCAACACAAGGCAAGGTGAGTCCATGTTCTTGCTCGGAATCACCAGTAGCTCAAATATGTTTCCAAGCAGAGCTGAAATGGTCCAGTGGGTAGCTAAGAGTCTTCAGCCATTTTCCATTGTCAAGGACAGGGGCTTTAAGTCATTAATTAAAACCGGTGTCTTCTTTCTTTAGATAGAGTGAGAAACAGGATCGTCTCTATACACACTATTTAACCACGGTTTGTGGATCAAAGTATTTTACCTTTCCAGAGGATAGGGACAATGATGACACCAGTGGGTATCCTAGCAATTGATCAGTCGAGTAACGTGATGTTCTTCCTGGTCTTGCTTTAACAGGTTCAACTAAGGTGGTGTTACGTTTTATTCTCTTTCGCACGCCATTCGGCACGTTGCTTACTTTCTCCGACGCTTATCTCACTTCGCCGCGAAGGCATTCACCGAAACTCGTAGAACGTTCTACAAGTTTCCATGGACGATGACGCGTCCCTTTCTTATCTCTTATCGCTGACGTGTCCCTTTCTTATCTCCTATCTCGGACCTGCCCTAAAACGACCGGTGGTCTATATAAACCCACGTACTCGCTCTTGTATTCCCTAAGCTAGTTCTCCTCGAGTGTACTCCTAGTTCCTCGAATATACCTGCTAGTCTTATCCCTTGCCTCTCTGAGCGAGTCCTTGCCCTACTCTTGAGTGGGCACTCTCTCCGTCTTTGTTCCACCGAAGTATCCCTTCGGAAGTCCCCACAGAGCATCCCTCTGTCGAACCCTTGACCCCACAGTGCTATAATCAAAGCAACCGAGTCTCAGGCCCTTGTTCGCTATAGTCAAAGCGACTTGGAATCCTCGTCCCTCGTATTCGGTCAGCTAGGACTATCGAGGCTACGCCTGACCTTACCCAAGGCCAAGCATAACAGGTGGTAAGGTCTTGTAATGTGCACAATAAATGTGACTTGTCTTCTTCACTCCTAAATAAGAAGTATAATGATTGTTACAGCTACTATTCTGCTGTATATGCTGGGGATTTAATAGAGACAAAGAGCTCTTCACACTAGATCAAATGGAATCAAGACCACTTATATTGATTTCTAGACTAGAGAAAGGATTGCTCAGATGGCTTTGAATAAGACTGGTAGCAGCAATGGCTTACTCAGTTCCTACTCTAGGATTATGTAATCTCAAGATACAAAGAGCTTACAAAGATCTGTCAAGCACAATAGTCCTTTTACAAAGCTTCTAGCTTTGTTCCAACAAGGAGAGGGACTAAGAGAAAGGAAAGATGACAGTTCTCCCAACAGGTGAGGGATCTCTTTTTTCTATCCTAGCCATAAGAGGTCCTTATATAGATACAGGACATGGCTATATACTAGATGTATTACTAATAAATGTGCTATTTTTAGCAGCATTCAGCTAAGGATCTGTCAGCATTTACCAATAATCAGTTATCATCAGGTAGCAACCATAGCAATAGTTAGTCATCATCAGTCAGCATCAGTCAGCATGCTATGCAAGGCTGTGCAGGGGATTAGTCATTCAATTTGCTTAGTGAGCAGTCTGCTCTGTCAGCATTCCTGGATGGATTACTAAGGATATTGCTATTTTTAGGTACTGGATGAGTCAGTTATAGTACTAGGCTCTATGTGACTTCTGATGTAGCCAATGAGTAGTATTTGCTATTAGATTGTGTTATGAAAAATCAAGAAGTGTCCAAACAGTTCTGTTTGAATCAAAGAAAGCTGTAAGGAGTTCTGCCAGCTTCTGAGCTTGGTGTTTGGTGTGTATGTGTTTGTTTGCTTTGACAGGCTTCCATGACACCACATGAACTTAGTTTGTGCAGGTCACCAGATGCCCTGAATATTACACACCTTCTGCTGCAACAGTGTCGCATGATACTTGACTCGTCTTTGCACATACTCGCAGTTGGATAGCTACAATATTGCAGGTTAGTAAGACTATAGATAAATTTAACAACGGTGCTAATTTACTTACCAGGAACACAAGGGCAAGCTGAGTTTTACAATAGACGCTTGAACATCTCCAAACCATCGAGCATTTGTGGCGTTCTGCGTCCACTTGGAGCACAATCACTGTCATTGCCATTAGATTTCGTTGAGGTAGCCAAGGTAAATAACATACCAGGTCAAATAATATGCCATTTTTGATGTAAATGTAGTCACACATAGGGCATGAGCTAGCGAGGGTGTTTGCAAAGACGCTGGAGGAGTTCGGGTTAACAGATAAGATATGCTCTCACAGGACACAGCATATCTTGGGCTGAGTGGTTGCATAGATCCTTGCAGTAACATGCAACAATACATCCAATAACAATGTAATGGTAGAAAAGCTCAGCGAGCTTGTTTCCATGTTCAAGGGCGCTGCCAGTCGTGCACACTGTTTTCTTCATGTCGTGAATCTGATCGCCAAGACTCTGATCTCACCATTTGAAGCGAAAAAAAGATCATTGAGGAAGATCATGAATTGGAAGAATTGGGAAGAAAACCAGATGAAGAAGGCAATGAGGACAATGACCAGATGGTGCCAAGTGAAGATGAGGCCGATAACGATAACAATGAAGGGTGGGTTGATGAGATGGATGAGTTGACCGAGGTAGAGTGGCTAGCAGTAGAGAGGTCGACATGGCCAGTTAAGTTAGCGCTGCTTAAGGTGAGTGAAGAGATTGTTGGCATACTGGGAGGTCTGACAATTTACCTAGCTCCGTAAACTCAGCTTTAAAATAATCCACTCAACCACCTTTATTCTTCCAGCCTGGCACAACATCTTGAAGAGACTTCATCTGAATATCACCCACTTGCCGAGGGATGTCGCCACTCATTGGAACTCAACCTTTGATATGTTAGAATATGCCTTGAAGTATAGGAATGCAGTTGACCATGTTACACAACAGCATGAACCTGGTTTGCGGAAGTTTGAACTGAGCGATCAAGAATGGATGGTCATGGAACAGCTTCATGTTGTCTTGAAGGTATGCCTCACCTGTGCATGTTGGTATAAACAGAATATAAACAAACACATGCTGTTTCCTTTTAGGTACTCAAGGATACGACACTTTTTTTTTCAAGATCCATGCCATCTCTCGCAATGGTCATTCCTGGCATGGACCACATCAACAAAGTGCTCACGACCTATTCATGTGATAGAAAATATCTGCCGTCTATTTGTTCTGCTGTTGCACTCACCAAGAAGACTCTCAACCGCTATTACTCGCTCACTGACCACTCAGAAGTATACTGTATCGCGATGGGTAAGTGATTGAATCGATTACACTCTTGTCCACAGAACTCATCTAAAGTACTAGTACTTCATCCACGACACAAGCTCTTGTATTTTAAGACTGTGGATTGGCTGGATGAGTGAATCAAGACTGTGGAGGACCTGGTAATGGCTGAATTCGAACGAATATACCTGAACCCAGATGCAATGGATGCTCAGGCTGATATGATTGTACCAGAACCTGAGGCTGTCGAGAAGGTGAGTATTCATTCATCTTCATTGCCGCTGATTTGCATTGACCTTCATTGCTGCCACCATCACACACCTAGGCCAGCAACATGTTCAACGATCTTCCTGCTCTTGCGCCTCCTAAGCTCGCTGATCTTGACTCAGAGCTCACCTATTACCTCGCTGGAGACATCGTCCATGTTATTGATCCTATTGTGTGGTGGTATGAGTGCTCTGGCACCTACCCCCACCTCTCTCATATGGCTCTCAACTACTTAACTATACCTGGTACATCTGTTCGGCCATAACATTGTATTAATTTATTAGAATTATTTTTACAGCAACATCAATTGACGTCGAACATTTATTCAGTCGTGGGCGCCTCCTGCTTACACATGTTTGTTCCTGATTGTCCGTCCAGTCCATCTGTTGTAAAACGTCGGTCCTCTCTGTGATGAGACACAGGGGACCAAGTGTAGGGTCTTGGGCACGATAGGCTCGACCCAAAGGGGGTCCGAGAGTGTCTGCTGTTGTCCTAGGGCCTTGGGGATGGACCGATGCACGGTCCGAAGGCGCGGGAAAGCGGAGTCCGAAAGTCCGAAGTGCGGACTCGGTGGGAGAGGTCGAGGAGGTGAGGAGGAAGGTTGTCAGTCGTTGGGAAGGGTTTTCGGGCGGTCTGACAGGTGGTAGAAGCGCAGCAAAGTGGTGGGTAAAAGTAGGTAAAAGGTAGATACATGTGTAAATACATGTAGAGTCCATAAATAGGCCTGAAACAGCGTAGCTAAGGTACTATGCGCTGTCAGAGATAGGGAAGACCTAAATAGGGTAGTCCAAAGTGAAAGGAAGCAGTCCGAGGACTGTAGGATGGGCCAACGCATGATCCGGACCACGGGAAAAAGCGTCGGTCGTGCGGACTTGGGGCTGAGAATGTCAGTCCACTTGCAATAGGGTTGAAAGCAGTCCGGGCCATCGGTCTTTTGGCCCGAGACATCGTCAGGTGGTTGGGGTTGGACTAGGTGTCGTCGGGGAAGGCCCAGAGGGTGGCCAATTGCATGGATATCACCGTAGAGCGATCCTGAGCGCTACACCGTGTGCTGCTTTGCCTTGGACTATGGAGCAAGTTGAACCTTGTCAAAGACAATGACGTAAAGGCCATGAGTGAGCTACCAGATGTTCTTGGTGATGAGGCTGAACTCGATGATGGCTCGGATCGTATTGTCATTGCTTAATTTACATATCATAGTGGTGAATGTGCATAATCTATGTCTGTTTGTTAGTCAGACCCGCGGGTATACCCAAGGGTGTTGCTGGCTCCATTTGTGTTGTATCCAAAACCCATGTACCAGGTACAGGTTTTTCCTGGGTGCGGGTGCGGGTATGATCACTGGTACCCAGGGTTTTACCCATGCAGATGCCTAGATACGGTGGCACAATGGGATTATTGGGGGTACCAAGCAATGAATCGCCAACATGACTACTTCTTTGAAACTCTCTGAGGCTGAACATGAAAATCAGAACAAGGACGGCACCTTACAGGTTCCTCATCAGATTCCTCCTCTTTGGGGCACTTGGACTCCTTATAAGTACCATCATCACATTCCTGCTTGCTCCCACAGAAGCTTAAGCGATACCAGGCGATGTAGCGTGAGTGGGCGCTGTAGTCCGCAGCGGGGGCAAACATCCGTTGGAAGTGTTCCCAATCAATGGGAACGGAAATGGGAATGTTTCCTTGTGCCACATTGGAGCGAGTGGATATCTGCTGACTATACGCAACAATAGAGTTCCTAGCCTTAGCGAAACCTTGATTTATCATAGAACTAACGTCATCTATGTCAATGGTGGGATATAAAGTCTGAATAGTTGATATGAATTTGAGCTCCACATTAGCATAATTGTAAATACAGCTTACACCCTGAGCCATCCCATCCTCATTTAAATCAATGTCAATTGGAGTGTCGCCGTCCTTAATCCATACTCGGAACCTGATGAATGTAATATTGCACCAGCAGTGGCCGGCAATGCTGATGGGATGGAGCGCAAATGGTTCTTCTTCTTCTTGGGACTTATTCAGCTCGGAGTCATTAACTGCAGATAGGGATGTAGGCTGGGAGTACTTGAAGAAGGCGTTAGCATCAAAGCATTCTCTTTTAGAGAAGACATTCCATGCTTCAGATCTAAACTTCAGTGAAGCATATTTCGTCTCTTCATGAATAACGATCCCAATAGCAAGAACAATCTGGGGGTGAGTGGTGATCTCAGCTTTAAGCTTTACTAGCAGGGAGTCCGTGTTTTGGAAGAATGCATATTCAATGACTGCGAGGACCAGATAGTCCAAGCTGTGACCACCACACCCTGTAGGCATGGCAATGAGGCTAAGATCAGGTATGACAGAGGAGGTGGAATCAGGTGAATCCAGTGTGAAGTTTGTGTGTATGTTAACACCAACATAACACCTGTCAAATGTGAATTGTTGCACAGCAGAGCCCATAAAGTCCCTCAGCTGAGCCGAAGTGACTTCATGGGGGGCAAGTGGGAGTTTGACAATGACAAAACCTCGATGGTAGCTCAACCTACAAGTGTCAATCAGTTGCGAGGGATCAGCTATATAATGTTGATTAAAGGTTTATGCAACACAAACCTATATTTCAAGGGCCCAGGGATGATCCATAATTGGTCAATAGTCTGTTTCAGAGCTTCGAATTTGAAAGGGGAAATCTGAGGAAATAGCTGTAGAATACAAACAGCAGGTCGTAAAACTTTAGTCACTTGCAATCTGGTAATACTAGCGTGTCGTCTCTTACCTTGACTCTGGTGACCGTATCCGGGTCGGAGCTTGATGCGACAAAGTATTCAAGAACATTAGCAACAGCTTCTGCATCCAGGGTCAATTAATTACTGAAATATGTGGCGGGTGTAAACTCATCAGATAGCTGGATCTCTACAGCCTCTAGGGCATTCTTTGAGACATGAGCCACCACTTCAGCATAAGTATTGCCAATATGGTTGAGCTTATGAGGTGAAACACCTTTGATTAGGGTTTGGATAGAGGCGTGGGAGGGATATTTGGCATTGGTCACATTTCCCTGAACATGAGAGGGTGGCGTGCATGATGAGATGGGTATAGTTTGACACTTATGGCATGAGACTGAAAGCTCAGCAGGTTGGGTCCATTCCAAAGGGATCAGGGTGCACTCAATTCTAGTAGTTTGAACCACTGAAGGGGCTGATATGCACGAGTATGAGAGGGAGGAGGTGAGTGAATCACCTATGACAACAGCAGACATGATGGATTGTGATGGGATGCTGCAACGTTGAAGGCGCTGGCTTAATATAGTCCCTCCTAGAAACCTGTGCTTATTGAGTTCATCTAGGTATATTTATAGTTGGGGCCATGTCACAAGCCGCAACTGATGACAGACTTCGACAAAGCTGACTTATGATGATATGATTGCAGAGAAGGAGACCTGGGCAACCATCAATGGAGTAGGGACCAAGCTTCAGCTTGACTGGCCTGTATCTGCGAGTGGTGTTCTGACTAAGCCTGACAACCCAACTGGTCAGTGGTCACTAGGAGAATCTCAAACAATTGAAGTTTGATCAAACATTGCCAAATATAGCACCTTCGCTCATAAGAACTTGATGGGATGTTAGATTGTCAACATTGGAACTCCATCGAGTTTCGAACACCTGCTACCTCAAGGCATCTAGAGAAAGGCTGAAGCTCGTCCGCTATAACTACTATCAGTGAGCAATCACAGCACTCTCAGTTTGTGGCAACCTGCTAGATTTTCAAAGAAGAAGATGTCAGGAATCGAAATTTAATTTCAGTACTCACTACTTACGCAGGTGGCAGGTCGCAGCAAAACCCAGATGGAGAATCGTGAATGCTGAACATAGTAGCCAGAAACGTGGTCCATAGACATCCAATGATGGTTGCTGAGTCTGGAATATGGTACCAGAAGAAGAGCACAAACAAGGTTGTCCGCATCAATGGGAGATATGCCCTGAAGGAGAGGCTGGGTTCAGGCTCATATGGTGAGGATTTTGTGTTGAACTAACAACATGGTGAACTATAACTGATGCCATCTGAATCAGCCACAGTGTACTGTGCTGAAGACATAACCACCCATGAAGTCGTCGCCATTAAGTTTGAAACCATCCAGCCGCAATCAACATCTCCCTTGGAACATGAGTACAGGATCCTCGAACATCTCCAGCCAAGCATTGGTCTGCCTCGGCCACTTTGGTTTGGCACAGAGGCAAACTATCAAGTCATGGTCCTCGAGAGTCTCAGTCCCTCCCTTGATCAGCTGTGATGTACATCACCCGGTCACAAGTTTCCACTGAGTCATGTTACCATATTTGGGCTCAAACTGGTTTGATCATTATACACTACCAGCCATTTCTACTGCTGATTGTGCACTCTAGGTCTCCCACCTAGAATATATTTACTCTCAAAATCTCATCTACCACGATGTCAAACCTCAGAACATCCTTACAGGCTCCACAAGCATCAAGGATACCCTTTATCTGATCGATTTTGGCATCACGAAGTATTACTGCAATCTGTCATCTCGTGTCCACATTCCAATGCAGGAATCATATCATCTTGTTGGTACCCCAGCATTCACATCCCTTAACAGCCATTTGGGCTGGGAACTCAGCTGAAGAGACAATCTCGAGTCGCTTGCATACACCTTTCTCTTCCTCTTTTCTGGATCACTTCCATGGTTGACCAACAATCTGTGATGCTCCATATCACACTCGTCCATTCAGAAACTGAAGTCACTACTAGGATCCAGCACCTCTGACGAGCTTCCTCTTTGTCTTGTTACTTTCCTCCAATATGCTCAAGGTCTCTCATTCACTCAAAAACCCAATTATAGCTATCTTTGATCACTGCTCCACCCTGAGCTATCATCAACTGGGCCAGAAATATGCACCATTTTGACCATGCCATTAAACTGGAGGAGACGAGCAGAGTAAGCTTCACGTGTAAATAAATATTACTATTGAGTTACAGCATATCTACATAAACATGTTCACACTAGAGCATCTGCATAGCCCATTGCCATCATAGCTGCGACAACATAGTGTCTTTTTTGATGGGTGTATGTCTAGCTAGTTGTACTCGTTATAGTAAAGCTGTTGTATGGTTGTCTTTTACTATCTGCAGGTTGGCTGCAGTCGACTTACAGTCAGCCCAAGCCGACTAGTGTGTGAGCAGCTGCCAGCCAGTCCTATTGACTAACCGAGTACAGCCAAGTCAGTAATGGCCAGTATGTTGTAAGTTGAGCCAAAAATGCTGCTAAGCCAAAAATAGCCGAGCCAAGTCGCAGCAACACTAGATGTCAGTGCTGCTGTCAATCAGGGCATGGGTGTCGATGACTTTCATGGTCTGGGATGATTCAATAATCTGAATGGGAATTTGCATAGATTTTGAAGCAGCGGTTATAAGTACAGGGGCACATGTTATGGAAGGGGAGTCTAGCGTCGACTTAGATCCCCTGTTTAAGAACCCGAGCAAGGGAGGGAAAAGGAAACCTTTGCTACCTTCTCTGAGTCTTCATCATCATCATCTTCTACTTCCTCTAGTTTGGGCAAATCTTCCTTTTTGGTGTGTTGCACCTTAGGTTTCTGTGGGGTAGAGGAGAAAGTAGGGCAGGCAGTGGAAAGATATCTGGCTTTTCAGCAATGGAAATAAAGTCCTTTCTCAATGCATTTCTTTCTTTCATCAGGGGTGAGTTTAGGGACTTGAACTACATCCACATCCATGGTGTCAGGGTCTTTGGTAGGTTTGGTTGGGGTACGGGAGGAGAAGTTCTGGTAAAATTTTCTACCCACATTTGTACTGGGTTTGGAAGGCGACAGCCTTTTCCATCCATTCACTGATTTTTGTCAGCTCCTTCTCAATTCCAGTGATTTTGAGAAGGAGGGGTTCAGGAACTTCAAGGGAATAGTAGCTGACAAGGATGTTTTCATTGGTTATCCCTGCTAGAGAGGCATGGTTTCGGAAGAGGGCATTGTATTTGGTGAGGGAGGGAGTGTAGCTTTCTCCATTCTTCCTCATTCTGGTAGTAGCTAACCAGTGGATAGAGTCCCTGATGGCATCCTTTTTGATGAAGGTGTCTTTGACCTCGGTGAGGAACTTAGCATACATTCCTAGGTCATAGTCTCCAGAGGAGGTTGGTTTCTCGTGGGCCTGATAGAAGGTTCTTGCCCAGACATGGGCAAAGCCTTTAGTCATAAGGGCAAGGGCAAAAGTGATCTTCTTTTCATCATTGTGGTACACCTCCCGATTGGTGTGGATGTATACCTGAGTGGTGGAGAGCCAGTCCCTAGCTGTGGCAGTGGTTCTGTCATACTCGGGGGATTTATTGAGACGAAGTTCAACAGGTTTGTGCATGGTCGTCATGGTATGAAATGGGTGTTGTGGGGGTCTAGGGGGAAAAGGAGGTCTTGGTGGTACAAAGATACTCCCAGTTTGAGCGACTGGGTTTGGGGATGGTGGCATGGGAACTTTGGGGATATCAAGGGCGACCGAGAATCAATTGGCGATTTCTTCGGTGTGGTCAGGTTCTAGGTTTATGTCGGTGTCAAAGTACAAGGGTTTCTCTTCAGGGGAGGTTTCGTGATCAGAGGGTTCAGAGGATTCATCAGAGGGGTTTCCACAAACGGTGGTCCACAGAGGGCTGAAGGGGTCATTGTCAATGGGATCAATGGTGGCAGTACTACAGTGATGGTAGCTGCGAGGGCAAAGCTTGACCTTTTGTTACGCTTGGCCCTTAGTGGAGATGAGCATAGCCTTGAAAGGCAAGGTAGCAGCGAGAACAAGGGAGTTTCTGAGAGGACTTCTCAAATGGAATGTCAAGAGTTCCTCCTTAGTGGCTCCAAGTGAGGCAAAAAGTTCAAAGTAGTGTCCACTCAAAGTAGGGCAAGGACTTATAGAGGCAAAGGGGAGGCAAGGAAGGTCAAGGAAGAGCTTGTGGTATATTTCTGAGAGTACTCAAGGAGGTCAAGCTTAAGGGAAATACATGGGCGATGTATGTGGGTTTATATAAGAACCAAGACTGGTTCAGGGCAGGTCAGAGATAAGAAGATAAGCGAATGAGTCATGAAACAAGAAGAGTGAGTCATCCGCAATAAGAGATAAGGGCTGCACACCCAACTATAATAATACAATGGAAAGTTGTGGAATGTGTTGGAACATTCCAAGAGTTCCTGGGAAATGCTTAGGTAAAATGGCTGGGTTAAGCCGGCAGTGCAAGACAAAGGATAAGACAAGACAGAGAAAGAAATTGTAACACATAGTATTTAAATCTCACCTCGATGGCACATGTACTTTAGCTTCTACCTACCTAGAGTTACACCAATACCAGTGTCGCTTTAGCTCTCCTCACCTCGACTTGGCCTATTGAGGCCTCCTCTGCCTTCGCTCTCACTATCTAGGAAATCCCTAAGATAGTAACCTTGCTCTCGCTGTTCAGGGAGTCCCTGGAATGACTTCTCTCTGTCCTTGTCACCTTAGGGAATTCCCCTACAGTCTCCTCATCCTTTGCCAATCGGGAATTCCCTGGTTCTTATCTTTATCTCTTGACCATCTAGGTTTATGGTTGTCCCTACCCAGGTCAACCATAACAGTGGAAGTCTGCAGGCAAGTGGATTGCTCAAACAATACCTACTGGGGCAGCACCTGCAATAACCATGACCAGATAGTGCTGAAGGTCACATTGAGTCCTCCTGGTGACCTGTTTCAACTTAGTGACCCCAGTAGCAAAATGATGATGATTCATGATGGGCTGGAGTACAGAAAAACAGAAGTCAATTTCATTAGGACTGATAGCATGGATGCTCCAGGGTAAATCATGATTATAAAAAAACCAGAAGAAGGTATGTAATGCTTCAGGAGTAAGAAAACAGACAGGATCAGATAGCGGCCAATTATGCCAGAATGGAGAGGCAATGCCACTCAGACAGTATTCTTCACAGGTTGCAAAGTAATCCTCCAAGTCATTGGCATCAACTTTAATGGACTCAATCTGACCCAACATGATCACCTTGGTTCGGAATGAGTGATGGAAGCAATTGCTGAACTGAGTGTAATCAGTGAGTGTTACTGGCGAGGTCTTTCCTCTGATGCATGCAATTAGACATGCCTCAGGCGTGTTAACGATACAGCTCCCGAAAATTCAGGATGGGTTCTAGCCTGATCCACCCCTCCACCTGCTCCCCCACCTGCTCCCCCTGCTCCCCCCCTCCCCAGATGCGCTCGCAAACACTGAATACCACCCATCCAAGATCGCAATCTGTCTCCCGATCATCAATCCCAGATTGAGCATATGTCTAATTGGAATGGGGCATGAGCATGTGACATCAGACGTTTGGCAGCAGTGAGGGGAACCTACTGGAGGTCGCTGTACAACACGCACCACCACCCCAGACCCTTGATGACAGTGTTGAACCACAGTCGTCTGTGGTGGGGCGCTTGGCCAGAGCGTGACTGGGCGTGCGCTCTTCTTGCGTGAGCTGATCAAGCTCAACAGTGATGGGGAGCGTGTCCTGGAGGAGTCCTATGAGACAGTGAAGCGACGGGGTGAGAGGGCTATGCCAGAGAATTTGCCAAAGGTATGGTTCGGCTTCTTCGTGCAGTTTCAACCATAAATGGGGTTATACGAACAGAACAGGGGGAGGCGGCGCGAGCGTGTTCATGCTAGAAGGGGCAAGTACCAGAGAGCAATGCAAGAAACGAAGCTCAAAGGAACTGCCGGTAGGAGAAAACTAATCAGTGCAGCTGATTAATACCATGTAGCAGTGTCACTGAATGTTAGGCCATACGCAGAAAGACAGGAAATAGAGCTTGCCAAGGAGTAGGCGAATTTGATGGTCTGTAGATTAAACGAAAGGAGTTGGACGTCCTGCCATTTCTTTATTTTCACCATGTGGGTGACTTTACCAAGAGTCTTTGTGAGTCAGTGATCCACTCTGCAAGGTGAGCACCTCACCCTCTCACACAATCACCACCATCTTGGACACCCTTGCCCATTCCTCGAGGAACTCATCCATGCATGTGTCCACCTGTTCTGATAAAAAAGACACAACCACTTCAGTCACATCATAAATGATCCTCTTCAAGGGCTGAATGATGTCACTGCTGCTCCATCTGGCCGCCACTCGCTTCCCGACAGGCTGTTGTACATATTTGGGCCTGATGCACATCACCACTTGGGCCCCTTTGTCAGACCACCAATTGAGGGGCACAGTATTGGACCGGCACTTGTGCCAGCAAATTTCATGTGACTCGTATTCCACAATGCGACAAAATTTTATAGATCAGCAATTAGGCAGGGCTTAGTATGTATGTAGGCAATCTCTAGAAATAAACTGGACAGGATCAGTGGTGTTGTGGTGCTGTAATAGAGGGTCTGAATTTGAGTCCTTATCACACATGCCACTGTCAGTTGTGCCAATCCAAAACAGGTATATCGTAGTCATCGTTCCATAACATCAACCAATAAGTGCCTCAATTGTTGCCTGCACTCCCACCATCACTTTCCGACCCATTGTTGACACTGTTGTCGTTGCTGCCTGCCCCAAGTTCCTGGACACTCTCAATCACAGGCTTGGGTAAAGGTGACTCTAGCTTTCCCAGCTTTGGTTGAGCCCATCGAGTTCGACGCCTCTCCGCCTTTGCCAAGTCCCGCTCTGCCTCCCATAACGCAAGTTCATCCTTGTACATTTGCCTTTGAACTTGATTTCTTTCAAGCCATGCTGTTTCTGCCTCTTTCCACAGTCCCATCACTTTCACTCGCTCATCCCTTTGTTTGTGTGCTGTTGTTCCTGATACATATTGATTGCATCTGCGAGAGCTTCCTCTTGATGCTCTGATATGATTTGTTTCTTCTTGGTCTGTGACTTTGAATGGTCTGTCATCTGAGACGTCCCTCGGAGTGTGAGATGAAGTTTTAGCTACCATCATTATGGCATAATGCTCTTTGTTATCATCTAGCCTGTTTAGGTAGATCTTTCCTTCCAATTATGGATTAGATATGTGATAAGGCCACAAAATATGCTCATCTCCAGCATGTGTCTGGCAGGAGAACAATGTTCTCGTTGACAAGATTGAAGACATAGGATTGTCTTCAGGGTTTAGCTTTATGATCTGTACAAGTTCTGAGTGCCCACAATTTTTTTCCAGCTGGTCAGTGATGGCACAACTTAAAATGATCATATTTTCAGAGACAAAACAATTTATGTTCAAGATCTGCCAATGCAATATACACTAGGAGCCTCTATGTACATAGCCAGCTGCCTAATTCACTAGTCAGAAATGTTGTTGTGGCTCCATGGTGCGAGATTTGAGTTGTTACATTGTGTTGACACAAGTGCCGGTCCAATACTGTATGGCGTGGATGTTGCCATCACTGCCTCGGCTGCCGGAGCGCCAGAAAGGATGTCAGACGATTGAACACAGAGAGCGGGTATTGAACGGACGAGGGAGGATTGCATGTGAGACAGGGCAGAGAAGTGGGGGAGTGTGCTCGTTGGATTGACGTGTGTATGGAATACCCCGAAGTTTGAATTGGACTTCGACTTTCATGTAGGCAATGCACGCGCTAAGAATGTGGTGTAAACCCATACCAGAGATCATTACAATGATGCCACTTACCAACAGTAAGCGTAGAGTTCTCAAAGGGTCTGGGTTTCCAAATAAAATCTACAGAGAAATAAGACGAAATCATGAAAAAACTCTCGTATATTAGTACTCACTTGTCTTCCCTTCGTATAGTGTTCTGCT
The DNA here is from genome assembly GCA_038090115.1 of Strobilomyces echinocephalus. Lineage (NCBI taxonomy): Eukaryota > Fungi > Basidiomycota > Agaricomycetes > Boletales > Boletaceae > Strobilomyces > Strobilomyces echinocephalus. The sequence goes on along the minus strand of JBBPMC010000306.1, from coordinate 10,468 downwards.
CTGACGAAGCAACATCGCGCTTCTGCTTTTGGCCCACGTGGGGTTCTTCCACAGGCGGCCCGGCGGTGACCTCGGATAGTCCTCGATCGCCTCGTATGCGTCGAACATCCAACCATGCGGTGTCCTCCATGATCATGTTACCAAACATGCTCTCCAGCAATACCTTGACCGAAATGAGCGCGTAACGAAAATCTTCCTTGGTGATCACGAGCACGAGATAGTGAAACGGAAAGTTGGCGAGTTTGATGTACGTCATGCCTCTCATCAACGGACCCATTTTTTGCAGTTCTGAGGGATGTAATGCATCGGTGGACAGGGAGATGGACAAAAGGTAGGCCCACATACCCTCACTCGAGAAGTTATGATGTCGGAAGACCTGCAGGCCGAGGTAGCTCGCCTTTTGTTCGATGAGGTCCATGATCGTCCAGGGGGTTGCATGCATCTCACCGTGCTTCACTTTTCTTGCGACTTACATTGAGCCTCAACTTCACCAGTGCGTCCAACAACAGAGCCGGATTGTCGTTCAAGCGGTCAGAGAACCAGACGAACCGAGGCCCACGAGATGCCGCCGCGAGATCACCGGTGTCCTGAAGGTTCATACGACCGGTTCTAACGTCGATCGAAACAACAACGACCTCGTCCGCGCAGAGATGGACATGCAGGACATGATACCCGCCTAGCTGAAATTCGTAACGTTGGCGCACACGAATGAAAATTACGAACCGTGAGAATCCAAGACGATTTTCCCTGGGGAGAAAACACGTTGCACGTCGGACCGTGCTGGAGTTGCCATTGGAACACCTTGAGGATACCCCTGGCGTGCACGTTGATCACCTTGCAGAGCATTGCTTCGAAATCGAGATTGTTAGGTTCCTGGGGAACACATTGGTTTCCCACGGTATCGATCCCGCATCAACTCACCACTAAAAGATCACCGATGATTGCAATACATTCATCTTGATCAATGGTGACGCCCAGCGTACCTTTCATGGGCTCCCACTTGACTTCGAACTTGAGTCCTTCCACTTCGTCGGACGGTCGTGCTGTCCCAAGCTTTGCCTTGAGTTGAAGACTTGAAAGCATACGGGCTGTTGGAGACCTCGCAGGTCCACCCCCGACATTTGGACTTGTACGATTCTCCACGATCGAGATTGTAAGCGTCCCTCCGTGTGGTGGTAGTTTTATGCGATTGGGAGGCTGTGGATGTCCTGGGATAGTGGGTGTAGGGCGGCTTTGGAGTAGCCTGAGCGAGATCAAAGTGTGAAACGATCAAGACACGTACACCCAATACGACACCGAAAGCGTCCTATTACCGTTTTACAAGTCGACTTTCAGATATTGCCCCCATCCGAGAGAGCACATCTGGGCTGCCTATGAAGATAATTTGCTAGACCAAAGTCTATCAGGGACAGTCACCAACTAACCTGGTACCATAATATCTGGAGTTGGTACATGAGAGACATCATCTCTACAAACCATCGTGAGCCAAGGGTCGCAAGCGTGCGCAATCTTTCTCACATAGAAAATTGTAGAGTCGAACAAGGGGAGCATCAACAGTTCCCTCTGGCAATTTTGGTCTTTCTGGGAGCTCAGCGCGGGGAGGAAGGTCCGGCGGTTCACGTAGAGATAGGTAGTACGCCATGCGGGAATCCACCTCGTCCGTGATGTGATGTTTAAGTATGCCTGTTGCTCCCGAGGAAACTCTATGGGTCGCTAGAGCTGAGTTCCGATGGAAACACGTCATGGGAGACGCACTGTCTGCCCCACTCATGTCTCCGCCGACAGTAATGAGAAACTTGACATCGACGAAGAACCACCCGTCGTCTTTCTCTGCCCCACGCATACAGACAGCGGTCTCGAACAAGCCCGGGACCGTGAAGTGCACCCTACCGCGCGCTGGATCACAAGGAAGTTTCAAATGGAGTCCTCGAGGCTCGACGAGGATTGGGTGACAGTGCCAATTCGATGTTGAAACATCTCGACGGGTATTAATTCCGTCATGCGCGGACGGTACCGCATAATCTCCTCCATGTCGCTCAACGTCTTGATTACATCGGCGTCGGACAAGGGTGGAACAGGAATAATGGATTTCTGCATTAAATACCATGAGTCCGTGTGCTACCTACAGGGAGACACAATGCGACCTTGGTCCCAGACAGAAGACGCTTATATGTGCCGGAGGTGAGGACATCAAGAGAAGTGAGAAGATCGTGGTTCCGGAGTCTGGTGATGGTGAACTGTCAAGACACAACCATATATGAAGTATGGGTAGCCGTTACCTTGCAGGATCCAAACATTCCCTTGAATATGTGAGTCTGCCGATGACGCCCTCGAACTGCTGGTTCTGATTCATGAGGAGCGCGGTTATATTCTGCATGTGTATGAATATCGGCGTGTAACATAAAATGACCTGAAAGCACCTACCATGCACTTTTGAACCGTCTCCGCATCTCGCGCCCATTTTGTGACAGCGTACAGCTTTACGACCTGCTTTTTCGTCTTAATTACCCAGTCGGCGATCGTTCGCTTTCTTGCGGTGTCCGACATGCCTGGAAGTCTAAATCACCCAGCATCAAACGGAGAGAGTCCAACGAGGCCATACGTCTCTGCGAGTTCAGACAACTCGGCATAGATCGCCTGCATGACTCTGGAGAGGAGATCTCCGAGTGGCACTTGGCCGTCCATGACGACGGGAAGCTCCATTTCTAGTTGTTCCATGGTCGGTTCCTGCTCCAGATGGCCATTTGATGTGAGCTTGTTCAGCACGAGGAGTGCCTCGGCCTTTTGTTTCTGCATGTCGAACGTCCAGGCCGGGCCATTCGTTGCCAATGGACCCATCTAGTGCGCTACTGTGCACGAATGCTGTCTTGTTCGTCCACGTCCCCAGCGTCGAGCACCGAGGGAGCGCCCGAGCACGGAAGAGAAAGAAAGAGGGTCCGCTGCGACGTTGCCGACGTGAACAACTTGAACGAGCCACCCTCTTTCCTACTTTGGATATGTCTGTTTGCCCAAACAAGGAAACCCGTCACATAACACACGTGACTCGGAAATTTCCGGGAACGAACTCGAACCTCTCCCGAGTCGACGAGCAACGACGGACGACGATGCTCAAGCTCTCGAAATCAGCTGCTCTCTTGCGGCGGTCTCCCACACTCGTACGCTCTCTCGCGACGGTCACGGACCCGCCCGTCCGCCGCTATGGCGGGCTCAAGGACCAAGACCGCATCTTCACTAACGCCTATTGCGGACACGATCACGGTATCAAGGGCGCCATAGTCCGCGCACGTTTTCTGTCTTCGCGTAGAAATTTGACCCAGCTGTCCAGTCCCGCAGCGATTGGCACCGCACGAAGGACGTCCTTCTCAAAGGCGACTCGTGGATCATCCAAACCATCAAAGACTCGACGGCGCCGGCTTCCCCAGCGGTCTCAAATGGTCGTTCATGAACAAGCCTGGCTCGGTAAAGGACAAGCGGTGTGTCTCGTACCCGCGCGTCATGTGCCCGTCTCACTTTTTCTCTCAGGCCTCGTTATCTCGTGGTCAACGCCGACGAGGGCGAACCTGGAACCTGCAAAGATCGCGAGATCCTTCGTGGCGACCCCCACAAGCTCCTCGAAGGCTGCCTCGTCGCGGGACGTGCCATGAACGCCAGCGCGGCATACATGGCGAGTTCGTTCAAGAGGCGAATCACCTCCAACAAGCTATCGACGATGCATACTGCGCTGACCTGATCGGTAAAAACGCGTGTGGTTCCGGGTACCCGTTCGACGTTTACGTTCATCGTAGAGCTGGTGCACGCATTTGCGGCGAGGAGACGGCCCTTATTGAATCCCTCGAGGGCAAGCAGGGTAAACCCCGTTTGAAGCCACCTTTCCCTGCCGATGTGGGCCTCTTTGGCTGTCCGACGACCGTCGCAAACGTTGAGACCGTCGCTGTCGCGCAGCCTGGTTCGCCGGTTTCGGTCGAGAGCGTAATCAGGGCACAAAACTCTACCGCATCAGTGGCCACGTCAACAACCCGTGCGTGGTCGAGGAAGAGATGAGTATCCCCCTCAAAGAACTCGTCGAGCGGCATTGTGGTGGCGTCCGGGGCGGATGGAACAATCTACTAGGAATCATCCCCGGTGGGAGTTCTGTCCCCGTATTGCCTATCGATAAATGCGCCGAGGTGCCCATGGACCACGACTCGCTGAAAGATGCACAGTCAGGTTTGGGTACCGGCGCTGTGATCGTTATGGACAAGAGCACGGACATCGTCGCGGCCATCGCCCGGTTCTCCTCGGTAGGTGTCTCCGGCGATCATTGGTAACGGCGTTTTAGGTCTACAAACACGAATCTTGCGGACAGTGTACTCCCTGTCGTGAAGGCACGACATGGATGATGAACATGATGAACCGCATGGTCGAAGGCCGCGCCCACCGTCGAGAAATCGACATGCTTCTCGAACTTACGTAGGTTTCTTTCTATCCGCTCGTACGATGCCAGGTCGTTCAACTTCGTGCACAGCAAACAAGTCGAAGGACGCACAATCTGTGCTCTCGGCGACGCAGCCGCATGGCCAATTCAAGGTCTCATGCGCCACTTCCGTCCCGAGGTCGAGGCTCGTATAGACGCCTTCCGTGCTGCGAACGGTGGTGTCTTGTTCGGTGGTCAGTTGAGGAGCGGAGTCGGTACCGCGCTGGCAATACCGGACAATTTGGGCGCAAATTTGATAGAGCCTGGCGATAGAGTGTAACGTCGTCTCTCGTAATCTCATTTACAGACTCCATTCCGAGGTCCTGAGGTTGACGGCTGGTCACGAATTGCGCACCCGATCATTCCCCTGGTCTCTGCTATCTCCACAGTATGTATTGGTTTTGTCTGTCCTCCCCCCCCCCGGAGACGTGTGACCTCTGAATTCGTCCTCGACCATTTCTTGGATTAGTGTAGCAATGTGCACCGGTGCCATCGACGTCGTCGTGATCTAGGTCATGCGCTTTTACGACGTGCCCTATAGACATTAGATCTGTTCCCGACAACCGTCGTTGTCCATCAAACCAAGTTTCCTCTGCCAGGCGTCAAAGCTGCCTATGAACCGAAATAGATCTACGGGTCCACGATCCCCCTGACGGAACGACTCGTCCCACATATACCGGACGGAAGAGCCCCTGGACGCGCACGTAGTTTGCGTGTTGCTTGGTCCCCACAATGATCGTTACGACGTCGAATACGGCAATCTCGCCGTCGCGACCATATCAGAACGCTCGGCGTCGCCCTCAGCTATCCGCGCCCGCGAGGAGCAGTACCGTCGTTTGGTTGATGTAATTCAACGGCGTCCAGGAGTTCGACCGTTAAGCCTGTCGCTTCGAATGACAGCATTTCAAAAACCAAGTGACGCCGCTGCCCGTCCAATTAAACTCTGCGCCACCTTGACGTCACTCGTTGGAAATTGGAGGGCACACAAAATATATTCCTTTGCCTCCGGACGAGCTGATCGTAGTAGATACAAGTACACGACGTTGCAAACGAAGCATAGATCGAGACTTCATGTCTGCCGCCAACAAGAGTAAGCGAAAACAAAGCACGAAACCGACAGGGAGCTGTGGCACGACCGTTTACTCCTCGTACGTGATTCTTGCAGGTACTCTGAGGGTCTGGTGAGCTGGCACGTTACCGCATAACCTGGGATATACCGCCGTTCCCCTGCCTGGAAAGTGGACGATTTAGAAGATGGTGGAGGCGAGCATCGATCAAGTAGCTACCTAGCATACCTCTGCCCGAATGGCCGTGAGTCCAAACGACACGATCATGTCGTAGTCAAGCTGGTAATAGACATCCCCGGAATCGTCTCTCTTCATCACCACGTCCCACATCGCTTCGCTCAGATCGACGTGAAACCACCGAGAACGACGCTACACATCCCACTTCAGATTGAGATCGAAACACTCTCCTGGAGGGGACCATCGCCCTTTGAATGACGTTAGCGTACAAACCGTCTGACAAAGGAAGCCTACCACGCGGACTTTCGATTCAAAGTAACCTAGAATGTACCACTCCCCGGTGAGATCAGCCTCCCACTGCTCCCTCCTGCGGACATGTTCCTCGTCGTCTGGGTCGACGGCTAGCGCGCAGGCTACGCCATAATGAACGATGGACTGTGCTTGGTTTCGCATTTGGGAGGGTGGCGACTGTTCGCTCTGTGATTGATTGCGCCGAAGCCCCTCCAGGGACTCGCGCGCGGTGGCTAGTTCCTTCTCATGAGTGCTATGAGAACTCTTCTACTGCTCGACCTGAGACTGCAGCGCTTTGGTCTCTGAGTTCGAGTCGTCGTGAAGTTTCTCATCGTCTGTCATCAGAGCGTGGGCGACAACGACAAGGAACGTATGTAGCGACTCGATTTGCATCTCGGCCGCCTGTCGAGGGTCTGCGAGTTCGCAGCCGAGTTGTTCGATGACTTGTTCGAGGCGCACGCGTGAATGCTTTCAACGTACGAACGACAGAGACCGGAAATTTCCTTAGGTCGCCGCGAGGCCATCGCTGTCCGCGACAGACCCGATTTTCTGCCGCGGAGTAGCGTGCCAGTGTCAAACTAGCCGAGGCAACAATAAAAGTGTCGTCGCCTGCAAGAGCGATGCACCCTCAGTACTGCGGATGGCCCATTTCAACGAGGTCTCCCCAGCGGATGTGTCAGCCCTCGTGAAAAGGTTCTTGCCACATCACCCAAACACATCCCAGGGAAGGGGACCCTGGTAGATGAGTCTAGGGTCGTCCGGACACCACTCGAGTAAACCACGCAGTTCAGGCGTGGATGCGTGGTAGGAATGAAATCGTATGAAGGGGCTCCTACCCTGCCGTTTGGCAAGGAGGAAGTTGTGACACTCATAGACGTCAAGGGTATATGGCCAATAGCCATTCTCGAGCTATATTGGATCGCAGCAGTGGTCAGAATTAGTGTGAGTCTCAGGATGGTTTGCATCCGATTCCGACCCTTACCTCGCCTTCGCGAGCTGTGATGGCTTCATCATCTGTGGCGGGAGACCAATATACCCAATAACGCGGCTGGGAATCTGATGGCTGCTCGATGCAGTTCTCCGAACCGCCACCCCATAGCCAACCACGGTAATATGGAACGGGTATCTCCCAGTGAGCTCATGAAACCGTGCGACAGAGAACAATATGTTTTGATAATAATTGAGGGCGTACGTCTCCGTCGTGGTCCGCGAAAATGGGGTGCTGGCGCCCTTTGCCGCGATGCAAAATAGATCCATGCGCGACGCGAGTCGCATATGCGACTCTGTTTCGGTCGTCATCGATTGAAGCCTAGTTTGCCCGCTGTGGCGCGAGATGATCGGGTGGGTCAGCTTCCGGTCAGAGACGACCGAGGGAGTCGGCACGACGCACCCACTGAACACCAACAAAGAGTCTTGGTCTTGCAATGCAAGATGTACTCTATGGGACGTCCCAGGTCAGCTCCTAGCACGAGTGGACCGGGGAACACGACGGGACGCACCCGTGCTGAATGTGATCGAAAAAGGCAGACACTCTTCCGCCGCCTCTCTGGCAGTCATCCAACGTCCATGTGTCCTCATCCAAGACCTCTTCCAGCCTCGAACCCGACCCAAACGGCGTGTCCAGGAACGACGATGAGGTGCGAGAGATGCGCTGTATCGTGGTGAGTATGCTCCCGGGCGGCCCATACCAGACCGCATACGCACACGCGTTCCCGGACGAAGACGCAGAGAAGAAAAAAGTGAGGTTGTAGAGCGAGGACGCGCAGGCGAACGCGGCAAGGAGCGACATGCCCAGGTTGGTGAGCCTCGAGCGAGCAGAGCAGAGCGCGATGGTCGAACGAGCACGAGCGGTTTAGCGAAAGGGGCCGCATTGGATGGACGGGCCGGAGGCACTGAGAGCGGGCGTCGGGCATTGCTAGTCCCACGCCAACGCCACGCAGGAAGGACTCGGAGGCGTGATGTCAGGCTCGCGGGAGAAGGGGGAGTCGACAAGCAGCTTGACGTCCATGGGTGCAGCAATAATTCATGTACTTGTGAGGTGGGCTGAGACAACCCCAGAAAATCCAGGCATACCACTGAGCCCCTTCTGTTAGTTGAGCCGACCGGATCATCGTCGACGTCACGGTGGGCGGAAGGAAGTTATGGCCCGGTCGAGAGTCTCGTCAGGCGCTGTGACGGTCCTCCCAGGGCGGCCAAAACGTTCTTAATAATGCTTCTTTCGCTCGTCGCCCAAAAATACGCAGGCGAGTCACCGTCTACCCTCTAACACTGAAGATGCCAGCCTGTCGGTCAATTCGTGCCGTGCGCCGCCACCTCGCAAAGTCACTCGTTAGTATTTTTCTCCTCTTCCTTCTCCATGACAGTACGTGAGGACGCTCAAGGGGTGGAGAAAGAAGACAGAAAAAAGTATTCGTGTCAGCCTTCAAGCAAACGAGTGGGAGTCTGCTGGTGGGGCTTTGCGTATGTAGCCGTTGCGTAACCGTCGCTGGTCGTCCGACTCCTGGCCACACGAGGTCACTCGCCGGGTATTCGAGAGACAAATTATATACCGCTGTTTTTCTGATGAGGTGATAGCAGGTATAAGTACGCGGCATAGCAGACAAAGTAAGTCAAGACTCTCATAAAAAGGGTAAGCCGAACCAGAGCGTGAAATCGACGGGGAATGTCACACGAGAAAATGTCAGTCACCGAATGTGATTCTTGCAGGTATTCTGAGAGACGGATGAGCGGACACATCACCGTCGTTCACCGGTCTGCAAAGCAAAGACGATGGTCGGCAAAGGCAAGGAACGCGTGGAGCTTGTAGCTTACCCCCGACATCCAGCATACCTCTGCGCGTATTGCCGTGCGTCCAAACGATACGATCAGGTCATAATCGAGCTGATAGTAGAGGTTCACAGAATCATCCCTGTTCATCACCAGATCCCGTATAGCTTCGTGGAGATCAAGGTGAATGGTGCAGAGCGCCGAGAAAGACTCTGAATTTACATCAGATTGAGAGCGTGAAGGTAGGAGCGACGAGACTCTTGCCTCATCTACGTCCAACCATCTTGGATCAGGTAATGTACCTCGATAGCACGCGATGCGCACGGTCTGCCCAGTAAAGTCGGTTGGATCATCGCTGATAAGTGAAAAAGTATCTCCAAACTCCCGCTCCTCATGAAGAGGAGTTCCCTTTCAACGACGTCAGCACCCCGCAGCTCGTCGGACGGAAAGGGCTTACCACGCGAACCTTTGATTCAAAAAAGTCTGGAACGTAGCATTCGCCAGTAGGATCCATCTCCCACAGGTCTCGCCTCCGGATGTGTTCCTCATCGTGCGTGTCGACAGGTAGCGCACATGCTACGCCATATTGGATATTGGACTGCATTTCGTACCGGGTCCGGAAGGAGGGTGGTGGTTGCACGCTCTGCAATCGGTTGTGGAGCTCTTCGAGCGTCTCGAGCGCGGTGGCCAGTTTGTCCTCTTTGGCTACATACGAAATCTTCCATTGCTCAATCTGGGATTGCAGCGTGGTCGTCTCCTCCTCACACTTTGCTTGATTCTCTGCAATCTGAGAGGATGAAACAGTCAAGTCATCGCGAAGTTTCTCGCTGACCTGTTTAAGCTGTGTGATTTCGTCGTCTGGCGGGCATGGTCATCGGCGGAGCATAAGCGGCTGTGGCAAGGAACATACTCGCTCTCAGTAGCGGCTCCTTTTGCTCATCGGCAGCATATCGAGATAGGACGAGTTCGCTCTGGAGTTGTTCAATAATTTCTTTGAGGCGTACGCTGTCGTCGCCTGGCAAGTGTGAATAATACTTGCAACGTATGCACAAATGATTTGGACGCACCTGAATCCTCCTCTTGTACACATGGGGTCGCATTGTCCCTCTTTTGATCCGTTGTCTCCTTGGCTTCGGAAAGCTCAGCACTAACTTTTGCCACGTCGCGTGTCTAGCGGGGAGCAGTTCACCATCGTGTCACAAACCAGTGGATGAACCAAATATTACTCACGTCGACCAAGTACGACGAGGGAAGTATATCCCCCAAGTTGCACAGTGTCACTACTTTCTCTCCGGCGGCCACGAGGTGGTCGTCAGATAAAGCCAGACAACGGACTTCATGGTTGAGCTCGAGGACAGACCCAGTTTGGCGGTGTGTGGTAGTGTCCTAGAACGAGAGGAGAGGGACGAACGAGTGGACACGGCGAGGAACTTGCCGTTGCTGCGAATGGACAGTGTCGTCCCGGCAGAAGCCGAGAGAGTGGATTTTGCCGTCGACAAGACGGAGAGTCGGTTGCTGTCGGTTGACCAAGGTCCAAGCGAGGGAATTGTTGCGATATGAGCCGACGTTGAAGAGGCGGCGGCCATGTTCATCAGTGGAGCAGCCATTGTAACGTAGCGTTTTCACGACACTTTCATGAGCAGCGATTGGCTGAGCCAGTAGCTAAGCGAGAAATTTACCATATTTGAACGACCACGTCGTTCTCTGCCCATCG